>QJNV01000201.1:0-112298 GCA_004155935.1 Monosporascus sp. GIB2
CCCCCCCTTTCCTTGGACTCTCGTTTCCTCGGGGTTTAATCTTTTCGCCCCCGTGTTGCATGTTTTCGGGGCAGCCCACCTGATGAGCTCGTTGACGAATGCCCTCGCATCGCATACCTACCTAATGAAACTAACATGCGAGTGGGTGTAGCTACAGTATCGTTTTATGTCCGCTTTGAAATGCGACGAGGGCCCTATTGGCCACATTCAAAAGAGCGCCCAGCTGCCTGCCCCCCTGTAACCGGCGTCTAGAGCCGACGCCTAGATGAACCAAGACCGAGGACAAAAAGGTCGGATGGGCGTTCAGGGTGCCGTCGAAAAGCAGCGGTGTCGTTGTCTACAACCGTCGCCAATGGCTGTCGTTGCTAAGTCATACGCGCTGTTGCACTGCCGCATGACGTTCCCTTCTGACGATGCTGCTGCAGCCGGGGTTTCGCTGGATTGGTGTGGAATGCATTGCCCAGGGAAATATACACCTGCTCGACATACCGAAACGTACGTACGCTGACGGCGGGGCCATCGATACTTAAATGGATCTTGTTTAAAGTAATGACGACTCCTCCCTTCCCAGTCGACCCGGGGCCCCTTAGACCCTGCCTCCTTGAACTCCGATCCGGCGATGCTGAGTCAGGAAAGTCGTCACAAAAAGACGGTAAAGGAGACCCTTGACAATTATGCCTAGGGAAGGGTCCACGACCCTTGTCACGGCAGTTAGTCAAATGCCGATGCACGGTGACCAACCCGTCAACTTCGCCAAACCCCGTCAAGTTACGCTTACTCAGACCCTCACCAACGCCGGCTCCACAAGCACCGCAATTGTGACGCTCGATCGCGGTGGTCCGCCGACCGAAGCTCCACCGCCGCCGGACCGAGGAGCGTGGGATTCAGGAGGCTTGCCGCCGCGGACCGTTGGTGTCATCGTGGGTTGCTCCGTCGGTGCCCTTTTCCTGATCCTGCTCATCTACTGCTGCTGCATCGCGGCCTATAGGCGGAGGGTTGCCGACTATGCGAGTGACGCGTCTCCAACGCCCGACGAGATTTCTGATGACGGTAGGACGGGACGACCCGCTCGGGTACCATTTCCCTGGTCGATACCCCCACCAACAGTGCGTCGGCCTGGCCAGATGGCATCGAATTATCGCGCGAGGCCACCGCCCCCACAATGGACTGCCAACAACGCCGCCCGGCACCTTTCAAAGACGTATATGCGGGGACAGTAAACCACGCGATCCTTATAAACTCCGGCTCCCTGTCACTCAAAGACGGGCTTTGTATGCCGGACCTTCGAAAACCACCGCACTATGTACGGTGGCAGTGAAACAAGACATAGTACTGTCAAGTCTGTTGTGCGGCTAGGCCAGATCAGCCTTTTCTTCAAAAGATTGTCAAACGGTGGGACAGGTTGTGTATGCCTGCAAACCATTCAACCTCCACCATAGGTGAGAGTTAGCACGAGGTAATGCTCGGTGACCGTTAGCACTCGCTGACTTCTATCAGAATATGTGGATTCGGGTTTCGTAGGCAAGGTTTCATGGGCAGTTGTTGTGGAGTTGAGCACACGAAGGGATGGCTGGTGACACGATCTCCTAACAACATCTCTACACCAGATCGTCCATGCAATAAATCGCGTGTTCTGGGTAACTGTCGCTGCCTCCAGAAGCTCTAGGCGCCCAGGAACACTGGAGATCGCCACGATTGACTATTGTAGGCTTACATAGAGGAGCCCAAGGAAGATCCCATCCCTGAACCACTCATGTACATTCCCTTACGGTAGAAACTGTATACGACATGTTCTATCGATTCGTCTCATAGGGTAAGAACTTACAAGCGTCAGTCTCTTCTAATTATACCGTGATCAAGCACGCACATTTGATTTTGGCAGTTATCCTACAAGTCCCCTTTAAAGGAGTGTAGCTTATAACCCCCTGCCCGGCTCCCCCTTAAAGGGCTCCATGGAAGAACCTGCATAAAATGGAACTATGAATAGCGTTGCGGATCCACATGCTGGAGTCAAGCTCCGGCCAAGATGGTCAAGCCTGCCTTATATTCAGTAGCTGAAATAATTGAATCGAATATTAAGTATTTGCCCAAGGCTAGCGCTTGGTCATTCTATCACGGATAAGAAATGCCTGATCATACGCATTTCTTTAAAGATAGATGTGAGCGTCGATAGAGAGATGCCTACGTACCTAGGTAAGCAGCCATAGGTAGCTCAACCATTTTAACCGACACCAGCGGGATGCAAACGAAGGCCATGAGTCCTCGTCTGCAACCCCCTACAGCGCCTCCCACCGGCCCTAATTCGACCGCCCTCCACCTGCCCTCCAGCGTCTCGATCTCGAGCCACACAGCACCGCCGACCCTGGCCCAGACCACCGCGGCCTACGCCCCGTACTGGGCGTCGGCCACCTAGAGCTGGTTGCGGAACCCGTAGCCGACGCCGGGTACGCCGCAATGTACGTGGACAAGGAGGGCCCTGCGACACCCCCGAGCTGGTTTCCCATGAATGCGAAGGCGGCGCTGCTATTATTCAGGGCGACCCGCTGCAGGATCTTGATCTGCTGGTCGTCGGCCAGCTGCCGCGCGCGCGTGGTGGTACTCCAAGCGGATGGTGCACTGCTCCCAGCCGAACCAGGGCGCGTCGTCGAGGTGCGTGGCGCGGAGGCAGGGCAGTATGTAGGCGTGCTCGTTGGCGTAGCGCTCCAGGAGCCCCGGGCCCTTGGCGTAGATCTTCCTCAGGAGGCTGTGTATGTCCATGCTGTACCACGAGATCGCCGGGTTGGAACTGCAGATCCAGGTGGCTCCCGGGGGGCGTCCTTCTTGGACGTGAACAGGCCCGCTACCTCGTGTGGCACGGCCACTGTCGCGTAGCACGCGCCGAAAGTGGCGAAGCTGTCCGGGTTGGAATGTACTATATCCCCTTCGCGGCGCAGGTGGGTTTGCGACAGACTGTCTCGATGCCCTTCCAGAACAGGGTCGGAGTCGGCCATCTCCAGCAGCGGGCGGCCAGCGTCGACGTGTTAGTTTGGCCGAAGCAGCACCGGGCCGAGACGCCGCAGACCTTGGCCAGGCTGTCACCGGCACCACGCCATCTGCTCTCCTGGCTGGTGTGAATAACGTAATCGCAAAAAAAGGCGGAGCAGACGAGGAAGTCCTGAGGGCCGTTGATAAGGGTCAAACCACTTTTCGCCATCCAGATATGCCATCTTATCCTTGTTCGCATGCTCCAAGGATACGCGGGCAGAGACTTCTCGGGCGAAGGAAGCCCTGTCGTCTTCGGCAGCTCTCGCACTGTAGTCCCTGCGGATATAAGGGACTGCCAGATCGAAAGACCATGCCTCTTCTACAGGTTGCGTATGCGTTGCCTCGAAGTTCGCGGCAAAGCTGCGATGCGCAAGGGTTTGGTCTTCGTAACACGCCTGGCGATCCGCCATGGGTCGGATAGCGCTATACTCTGGTCGGTACCATCTTATGCCCGCGGTGCGTTTCATCCCGTCCCTCCCGGTGCAGTCCGGGAGCAAAGAGCGCAATAGCATGAGCTGGATCACTGCGTCGAGTGTTGAGGGCGAACACGAAGAGATCGCCCTTCATTCGCGGTTTGCCGAAGCGGCAAGCCCGGGGATGACCATCCTTTAATACCGCACCCTTGAATTCGCACTGATATCGAGGACCGCGGACATACTTCTCGTAGCAACTTGAGCAGAAATAGTAGTTCGGTCCCTGGGATGGATATACCAGGTCATTTTCAAGAGAATGGGGGTTTCGATACATTCGGAGACCACTTGCAGGTCTGAGCCCCTTAAAGGATTCATTTTCGTGTCTTATGGACTCGAAGCTCCTGGAGCCTCTAATGCTGATGCCTCAGAACATCCGTCCTTCGAACAAGCCGGTACCCAAACACTGGAGGCCGGAGAGGGCTTGGCCTCCGATTGCAGTAGACCCACTCTGCGGTAGAAACGGACGACCGCGTGGTCCCGACCCGGACTGCCCAGACTGCCGAACGTGTGGGACAACTGTATTCCAGGTATGGCCTGTTGACTCGGAGCGCATTTACGAATCGACCGAGCAGTGAAATTATCATTTGGAAGAGCTACATTAATTGTTAGAGATTAGTAAACTATGTCCCAGGCAAGCGGTCGGTGGCATGTAAAAGCTCCGTCGCACGTTGGGATGAAAATCGGCTTGGGATGGTTAATCTCCCTATAACACATCGAAATTTTTGTTCAAAGGGGGCAACAAATATGATAGTCATATTCTTTTAAAGAGTAATAGGGTATCCTATCCCGATAACCATAAATGCTCATACCCAAGCGCAATGCGGCAGTGCCCTCGTCGCCAGCTTGACCTGAAGACCTCGCGGGTATAGTGTCATGTGTGTCTGGAAATAAGTTGGCACCGAAGGTGAGAGTCGCACCCGAGCAACCCATCTAAACCCGTCTTCGAAGGCGAAGCTTCCCATACCGCATCAAGATGTTTGTTAGATATATGATAAAGCACTCGCCGCCAGACTAGGTCAGTAGCTCTATAGTGCTACACTTCTATGGAAAGCGAGCTAGTTCTAGCTTGAAAAAGGCCCCATCAGGCTGCCGACCAGGTACGTTTACGCAACTTATATATCCCCGCTTCGAACGAACCTACATGCGTTAACTTGCCAGATCGATACAATACGTCCCAAGTAGCCGGCGTGATATGCAGCAGGTATGTATCGTCCATGCAGCATCGCACGCAGAATTACGATCGCTAAGTATCCGCTGTCGAGCCAACTCTAAGGGACCAACCCCGATGTGACGCTAGCGGGGTAAAGCTGGCGGTTAAATAGGGATAAATAGAACAAGTGCATCATGGTCTCGGCGGCGGGACGGAATCCCGCAAGTCACAGCAGCCGGGTACATTGCGATATAAAGATGACGATGACTGCTCTGCCCGAGGCTGTTGATGACGAGTGCTGCAAAGTTCGACTCTCCATCGCTTCGTAGTTGAAGTCATACAGCCGAAACTTGATTCATCACGCATCGCAAGCGAGGAAGGGCTGCTAAAAAGGTAGGTAGATTCGACATCGCTAAGGGACAACCCCACAAGACTAAGGAACTCCGACTATAGCCGGTGTCTATTCCCATTGCAAACGATAAGTCGTTACCTCCTCGAACAACCAGGCGTACAGGCAGGCAACCAGTTAGCCAAGAAGCCAAGATGTCGCCGCCGCTCATTACGCACATATACACGGCGGACCCGTCGGCGCACGTGTTCAACGGCCGGGTGTACATCTACCCGTCGCACGACCGGGAGACGGACATCAAGTTCAACGACAACGGCGACCAGTACGACATGGCCGACTACCATGTGTTCAGCGCGTCATCGCTGGACGAGCCGTACGACGTGACGGACCACGGCGTGGTGCTGCGCGCCGAGGACGTGCCCTGGGTGTCGAAGCAGCTGTGGGCCCCCGACGCCGCCACCAAGGACGGCAAGTACTACCTGTACTTCCCGGCGCGGGACAAGGAGGGCGTGTTCCGCATCGGCGTTGCGGTCGGCGACAAGCCCGAAGGCCCCTTCGTCCCCGACCCGGAACCCATTCCCGGCAGTTTCAGTATCGACCCGGCCTCCTTCGTCGACGACGACGGCGAGGCGTATCTGTACTTCGGGGGTCTGTGGGGAGGCCAGCTGCAGTGCTACCAGTGCGGAAACGACAAGTTCGACGCGAGCTGGCTCGGCCCCAAGGAACCCGCGGGCGCCGACAAATTCGCGCTGTTTCCCAAAGTGGCGCGGTTGAGCGCCGACATGCGGCACTTCGCGGACGCGCCGCAGGACCTCGTCATTTTGGCGCCGGAGACGGGAGAGCCGATCCGCGCCGACGACCACGACAGGCGGTTCTTCGAGGCGGCGTGGATGCACAAGCGCGGGGACACGTACTACTTCAGCTACTCGACGGGCGACACGCACTACCTGGTCTACGCGACGTCAAAAAGCCCCCTGGGCCCTTTCACATACGGCGGGAGGATACTGGAGCCCGTGCTGGGATGGACGACGCACCACTCGATCGTGGAGTTTCAGGGGCGATGGTGGTTGTTCCACCACGACTGCGAGCTGAGCAAGGGTGTGGACCATCTGCGGAGTGTGAAGGTGAAGGAGATCTTCTACAATAAAGACGGAAAGATCGTCACTGAAAAACCAGAATAATCCTGACGCCTGGAGGATTCCCGCGTCGTATGGGTTGCACAAATGGCATATTTGCATAGGGGGTAAACAGTTGTATATAAACATGATAACTCGGCTTTGGATTATGATGAACGGGTTCCATCTTGCGTAGTTTCAACATTTCTTGCATTTCCATCGATACCCAGAAGGATGGCGGAATTGAGGCGCTCATTGTCATACACACTGCCGATTGCCGTAGTATCCAAGATCAGACACCCCCTTTATGGCATATCCACGCCTAGTTCAGACGATGTAGCCACCGGTGCACCGACACCGGGCTGCATTGAGCTCGGGTGGCTTCTCCGAGCCGATCCCGCGGGCATTACGTAAACAGGGCGAAACAGAAAATTGGAACTCGACAGCACTAGACGAAGTCGGATAAATTATATGATGCCATGTTTCGTAGTATTTAAGCTGTCACCATAGCTACTTAGCTGGTGTTCCCTAGAGCATCACGCCCACCAATACGGACGTATGCCGGTGGAAGTATCCACGCCGATCGGGCCGCGCCCTACCATAACGGTCGTAGCGCCGGCGCGAGCGGCGATCTCCCGCATGACAGCATGGATCGGTCATGGCTGGTTGTCGTTGCTGCAGAGTGGAAATCCCCGTAGCTCCTTGCGATTTCCAAGGCTCCGAACGGCAGAGGTAAAGAATAGCAGACGGCCCAGACAAAGAGATCCATGTCCTGTTATTCCAACGAGATCATCTTTCCGCGGTTTCGGTGCGCAAGAGGTCACAGGGCGTTCCGTGATGGACTCTACACCGGTTCATCCTATTTTTGGGCGAAAACACTTGACGGTGTGCGGAACGTGAAACGCGAAGGCGATGACCGATTGCAACCGAATGAATACACGATCTATATTGAGTCTAATTAGAAGTTTAAACAGGATATCACATGGTCTATTGCTCTTCTGTCGCGCGCCCTGCCCGGCCGTGCTCGCTTACGTCTCCACCTCGTCTGGTCTTCGCGGCCCCTTCCCCCTTTCTCCCATAAAGATGTCTCACCGCTTACCGACGTTGTTGCCGAAGGCCGTCAGTCCTAGGCGGCCGAGGATGGAGTCGGTCATGCCCTTGCGCGACTCTGGGTCGACTCTCTCGGCGACCTCCTTGAGGGCGGCCAAGACCCGGATGTGCTCCTTCTTGAGCTCCTCGAAAGACGCGTCCAGCTGGTTGTGCCACGGGTACAGAACGAAGACCTGGAAGCCTAACGCCGAGGAGGCGACGACGAAATTCGTCAGCGAGATAAGCCGCGTTACGATCATCTTGTGCGTGTTTATATATGTGAGTGTATGCGCGCGTCTTCGCAGGCGTATTGGTATGTGTTCGTCAGTAGTAACGGCGTAAGGCTTCGTAGTCTCGTTGCTTTAGTGAGTGATATAGTTTCTTCTTGTTGTTCTACTATCCTGCGTCGACCGTTAGAGCAGAAAGGGAAGGCAGACGGACGAAGTGACTAGGATATGCATACATCAGAGCCTGGAGCCAGAGAGGTCACACGACCAAAAGAGCGTATAGCGCCTTGAGGCGCCTGGACTAGAGAAATGGACGGGCACTTTTCTATGGGGCTAATGTCCAGACTTTAGGCGTCTTGGAATCGAAGTAAGGGAGAGCTCTAGAGGAAAAGAAAAGAAAAGAAGAAAATATTGAAACAGAGAGAGAAACAAATCACACACACATACACACGCACAAACAACAGGAGCGAAAAGTAGACTAGTAGGCAATAAGAAAGGGATCCATCACAGTTTATGTAAATTTTTTACCCCAGCGCGTAGAAGTGGCTAGGGCAATCCCTTGGATCAGCTTCTACCGCGTTCGCGGGAATTTCAATCCCACCCCAGCTACTGCTGACTCGGACATGGCCAGCGAGAGTTACAAGCAAGAGACCTCGGGCCGTTGGCTCTCACGGGGCCGGACTTGTACTGCGCAGTAGAGCAATCTACCTGCGTTGCCTGTTCTACCCGTCGGAGCAAGCATATGTCTTCCCTCACAGCCAGGCGAGGCCGAACTGGACGGTCTGGGCTGCGTATCGGGCGCCCAAAGTGGCATGACACATGGTCAAGTCACGCCACGTTGCGAGGGCCGCCCCAGTTTAAAAAAGCTTGTCCCGCGTGGGCGACGCACGGATTGGGCAATTTGCGGGCCAGCGATAACGACACGCCTTCTGCAAAGGGGAGAGTGTTAGTAACAGGTCTAGATTGAATAAGTTTACCGACTGCCGATAGGCCAGGAACAGAAACCCCTAGTGAGGATACGCAGCTCCATCTCCTTCCTCATGACATCTCATTCACATGCGAGTGCGAGTGTCGTTACTAAGAAGAATTATCCCCCTGGCAAAGGGCTTTGGCCAACCGACACGGGTGGGGTCGCCAACGGTTGTTCGAACCCAGACATAAGATGTTACTAAGACAGTCCATAGAAAGGCTGCCAGTATATGGCAAGGACAGGGAAGGAAGATGATATGGATTCGGCGAACCCGGTGGCTTAGAACAGTAGCCCGGTATATCTTCGCATATGTCATTCATATGTAATCCTAATGTTTCTCTCGAGAGGGGCTCTAACCCAGCGTTGCGTTTCACTCGACGGTATGAAGTACAAGTCAGGGTATACTCGGAACGTCAGTATTCGAATCTAAGTAGATATTTGCACAACCGGATAGTCCCATCCTGCAGACGCATGGTCGGCCAATGCCCCCTCAGGAGGAATTCCCAACACCCCTCGACAACCTCCGCAGCGCGTCCTCGTAGCGGCCAGGACTGTGATCCATGAGCATGCTGGCGCCAAACCGCACCTCTCGGAACCGGGCCTCAACGTCCCTGACGTACTTGAGCACGACGCGCGTGGCCGGCCGCCCAAAATGGTGCTGCTGCTGTTCGCCGCCGCTAGTCCCGGTCTCGAGCCGCACTAGACCGCCGAGGAACGCATCCCGCCTCAGCGCCGGCGCGCTCTCCACCGCGAACACCTCGCCCGGCGGGAGGAGCTTGCAGCTCATCATTGTGGCGCGGAGCGTCTTGAGGGCGGCGTAGGCCCAGAGCGACTCCTCGTCCTGGTCTTCGTTTCCCCCTTCTTCTTCTTCTTCCTCGTCCCCGTGTCCCTTGCCCTGCTCGCCATCCTCCTCGCGCCGCAGACTAGCACCGGCGTAAGAAGGCGACGAAGAGGGCTCAGCGGTGCGAGTCCTGCTGCGGTTCTGGGCATTATTGGTAGACCAGAACCGGTCCGCGAGCCCCGACTGCATGCCCTCCCAGATGCGCCTCCGCACCTCGGCCTTGGCGGCGCTGTTGTCGGACTTGAACGCGAGTGCGAGGGCCTGGAAGTCGTGCAGGACTCCGAGCGAGAGGTAGGGCACGAGGTCGTTGCCGTGCACGGTGCTGGTGATGAGGCCGCGCGTCGCTTTCTGCAGGGCCGGGGACATGGTGGCGGGCGGGCCGTACGCGTAGACGTGGATCGGCCGCCCGGCAGGCAGGCAGACGTGGGCGGTGCTGCTGCTGCCGCCCCCCTGTCCGTCCCCTCCTGTGAGTAGCCTGCCGTGGTGTTGATTCTGGCCTGACGTCACGAACGCGGTCCCCGTGGAGGCGGGTTCTGCGAGCATGGCGCCCAGCAGGGCCGTCACAGCACCGCCGAGGGAGTGTCCGCAGAGGACTAGCCCGTAATCCGGGAATTCTTCCAGGGCCTCTTTGAGCGTGGCCAGGACCCGGCCGTCGCCTCCATACAGGAGACGTCGCGCGGACGCATGAATTCCCTTGTGAACCTTGTATGGCTTTCCCCGCCAGACTAGGTCGTCGTAGTCGCACATCATATCCACCAGGACGTCTTCAAACCCCAGGGTGCCACGGCAGGCGAGCACGACGGCTTTCGATTCTTCGTCGAGAGCGATAGTGTGAACGAGTGGTACTCCCGTGCCGGTGGACCCGGTCGAATCCGATCCGCCTTGGGGATCCACGAAAGAGGAAAGCAGAATGCTGTGCTGCGGTAACTCGGTGTGGTGCGCAAAAGAACGGATGTCTCGGTGCGTTTCGTCCCACGGCTTCAGCACCGGCATCTCCTTTCTTATCCCCATGAACCTCAGGAAGTTCCAGCCATATGCGGCGGACGCGTATCGACTATACCTAGTGATATTCCTGAGCAGGTGGAAGTCAGGGAACAAGCCATCTACTGACCCCGTTCGTCGAAGGGTGTCGACAGCTTCGGATCCGCTGTAGGCGCTCCTGGGATTGAATGACGACAGCACTAACGAAGTCCGAGAGTCGGTTGTCTTCAGTGTATAGATACTCGGTGAGTATAGATGAGACCTGGCCTTCTTGTGGCCTCTTGGAGGCGTCATTGGGTCTGCATGAGGGTTGCTACCTCTGAGGTTAGATGTACTGGTATGTGATTGGAGCTCTGCCCTGTAGTAGGTCGGAGAAGGTGACCGGCTGCCATAAGATGCAACGGAAAAGGCGTCAGTGAGCGACACCACCGAATTACGACGGCGATATGAAGTATCTACAGATCCTGTCCGCGAGTGATCCTTATACAGCTCCGGGCTGTTGCTAAGGTCGCCCAGGTCTTTGGATGAGAAGTAGTTGGGATTGCCCCGTTGGGGTGGTTGCGGTGGTTTTCCCGGCTGGAGGAAATTTGATTTGCGATCTACGGGTGAACCTCTGCCTTGCGTAGCCGTTGATGTGCTCTGAGACGATCTGTTACCGCCCCAGGCAGCTTTGGTTGCTGCCTTCTGCTTATTACAAAGAGTCGGATTATCCGAGTTCGAGTCTCTGTTTAGAAGATTTGAGACAGTCCCCCTTTTAAGGGCGCTTCGAAACCCGCCTTTCTTTTCGCCGGTCTTCGAAGCCGAGCTCTCAAGCAGCTTCGCCTTCTTAGATCGGTGTCTGTGCCCAGATCGCGAGCTAGAAGATGGATGCTGAAGACTGGGCCGGCTCTCGTCTAGCGGGCGTCGGACCTTTTTTTGGTTGGCAGCATTTTCGACGTCCTGTGCCGCAGGCGGATTAGATATGCAGTCTTTGGAAGAGGCCGCGTTGGAGGAAGTGCCGACGCCAGCCGAAGACATCGGCCCTTGATTAGACAAACTTCCTTTTGTTGACGTCTGCGTAGTGTATCCTACTGAGCCCGTCTGAGAGCTATAGTCCTTAGGGGGAACCGCCGGAGGTTGATCATCGATCTTCTTCTGTTCAGTACCGAGGGAGTTGGAAATTTCGTTATCTTGAACCTCAATCACTTCGATTGTTGGCTGCTCCTCTTCCGTGCCGTTCGCATCTATCCGTCGTACCCTATTTCGGCTGAGTCGATAGACAACTTTATGAATAGGAGCCTTCTCACGTATTCCAGACGTAGAACTGGAAGGATCACTGACTTCACTTTCGACCAGATCGACACCAGGAGGAGCCACCAGGGGCAGAGACGACGCGCCTTCGACCTCCACCGTGATAGTCTTCGTGACAGTTGTTGAAGTCGTGATAGACACTTTGGCTTCCACGGGAAGAGAACTCATAATATGGCGTTCTAGAAGCTCGTCATCAACGTCACTGCTGTAATTCTGCGTTGCACCATGCCTTTCAATTGCCCCGATCACATCATCATTACCGTCGGGTGCATTCCCAGCTCGAGTGTAATCCCCTTTATGAACTCCGTACAGGCTATCTTCATGCGTGCCAACAGGGTCATCATCGTCGAGAACGACTACGTCCCAGATCACCTCTTCGTAGCGAAGTCTACGAGATTCCTCTTCGATCATATACTGACATTGGCTCTGCAAGTATGCGAGACCACACAGGCCAAGAATTAGATCGATGACGCCGACCTTTTCACCTTGTATACCGGTGGCGGGATTTTGGAACTCCCTACGAACGAGGGTGATGATACTGGCAATGGCCCTCGAAGAATCCGTCGACCCGAAGAACTGATCGAGAAAGGATAGGAAAAGCTGCGATACTTCAGACGCGGTAGAGACAGCAGTTCCAGTGAAGTGGAAGCCAGTGGTAGTCCAGAATACGATTCGATTGAGACTCTGATGGAGATTCTCAAAGCTCCGTTCCAGGATCGTCTCAGCGTCGGCCCTGCCCAGGTCGGACCGGGAGCGAGAAATAACATCCTTCCCTGCCCTGTGCAATATGCCCTCGAGTATACCTCGGCTGAGTTCGAGGCTGGAGAGAGTTGTAAACTTTGCGGCGCTCAGGCCGTAACCGCCGATGGCAGTACCGACCCGGAGGGCGAAAGAGGTGGAGCGAGTGGCTAGACTAACGGCGTTCGCTACCGGGGTCGGCAGTAGTGTCCTCCCTGGGGAGGGCTGAGGATGTGCCGGTGCAATAGCTTCTTCATCTTGTGTATGTCCGATAGGACCGGCAAGAGCAAGGGCATGATCCATAATCTCCGAGGCGCTGAGGGTGGGCCGGACTCGAGGGAGACTCGGAACGGCATCAGGTAATGTTACCGGAACTTCACATTATATAAACGCAATCAATGTTTTGGTTGGGTAGAGAATGGTGGTACAGAGGAGAAAGCTATGAAGTTAACAGTGGGAAGTATGAACAAGTAGGTGGCGATTTCGTTTGAAACAAGATAGCGGAGAGCTATGGGGCCGGTTTCTTTATCGCTCCTATTCAGTGTCCATAGCTCTGGGTGTTATTTATTGCTAAGTAGCTAAATACAAGCCTTAAAGCTTAAAGGCCCATTAACCGACACGTTGGTAGCTACCACACGATCGGTAGAGCTTCTCATTATTTGGTCTTATTTCAGTAGAAAACAGTTTCACCTACGTCATGTACAAGTTCTGGGAGTTGACTTGGCCATGTCACATGGATCCCCTTAGGTATGCATTTAGGTGTCAACTTGTCGAGCAAGACGTGTTACAACTTACCAGTACCTAATTGCATGTGATAACAACGTGGGGTAATAACCCATGGGGGTTTTAGAGCTCCCATCACATACATAAGTTAGTACGTACAGACTTGAAGCCCGCGGAGACGAATGTCGGCGAAGATCTTAGGTAATTGCCGATTCTCCAAGCGCGGCCGGCCAATTGCGAACAGATAGGTGCTTGGCATTTCGTGTGCCTTTCGCATTTGCCGCCATTTTCAACGCGTTGAGATCCCCTCCTTGGGAAGAGCTCCCATCAAGCCCCTACATAAACTTAAAACTTCGTACGTAAAAGTTTCAATTGGCATGGGCTTTCTTATTTGTGTGACGACAATAAGATGCAGGAACATCGAGATGATCTCTTGGACCCCCCATCACGTAATCAAGCAAGGGTTTATTTTGCCCTGCCTCAGCCGCAAAATACCTAGCCACTTGAACACGAAGAATAGAAGTAAATAAGGGATCAAGGATCCAACTGCTGTGCTGTGCTGTGCTGTGCTGCAATGCACAGCTACTACTATTCTTAGCGACTCGATATCTACCGCCTACGGCTAGCGCCCTAATGGCTACCTACATAGGGGCGGGTACATGGGCATTTACGAGGCTGCGCCAGCCCAATCAGCCAAAACCGTTCAGGGGTAAAAAGGATCTAGAGGCTGGTCGGAGACGCCTGAATCGAGTGCCCTTAATCGGCATAAAACCAAGGAACAAAAGACAACCTGAGACGCCGTCGCCTTTTTCCTTCTTTCTCGTCAAACCCCTCATTGACAGCTTCTGTCGTTAAATGTTATGATCACTCTCCCATTTCCACTTCCATTCGTTTTGTGAAGTCGCACCGTCCGACCACGCTCGTTTTCCAGAGTAACAGCCCCATCAAGTATCTGCGATTATCTGCCCTTGCCGAACCCGAAGCAGACATATCTAAGGTCACGGAGGAACACATACCCACAAATGTCTGAACAAGGCCTGTTCTCGTCCGACCTCATCTCTCCGACCGTCGCGGCCGCTCTGCCCGAAGGCTACACAGCCCGCGCTCTCCGAAAGTCCGACTACGATGCCGGCTTCCTCGACTGCCTGCGGGTGCTGACGACTGTCGGTGAAATCAGCAGAGAGGCCTTCGAGGAACACTACAGGTGGATGCAGACCCAAGAGAGTTATTACGTCTTGGTCATCGAGGACGGAAACAGAGAGAAGCCCATCATTGTCGGCACGGGTGCGCTACTCGTAGAGAGGAAATTGTAAGACTTTCCATTTCGTGGGGAGACGAGGTCGTGGTTGGCATCATCATGCATGGAAAGGGACCCAAACGATGTTGTTAGATCGCGGAGGATGCAGGGGTGGGAGGATAATGCAGGGCGTAACCTTAACCGCCTATGCGCGCCTTTGCTAACCTACGCCTTCCTCGCTGCAGTATCCACAGCCTAGGCCTGGTAGGCCACATCGAGGACATCGCAGTCGCCAAGGACCAGCAGGGCAAGAAGCTCGGCCTGCGTCTCATCCAGGCCCTCGACCACATCGCCGAGAAGGTCGGCTGCTACAAGACGATCCTCGACTGCAGCGAAGCGAACGAGGGCTTTTATATCAAGTGCGGCTTCCGGAAGGCCGGACTGGAAATGGCGCATTATTATGGGAAATAACAGCAAATAGTCAAACCGCGGGGCCGGGTCGAGGTTTTCGGGCATAGGAGCTGTTACATAGGAGGAGGAGGCAAGGCGTTGGAGCGAACATAGAATTGATGCCGAGGCTGGTAATGCTGGGCCTTTTGGCCCTTCTGCTGCCGCTGAGGATCACGTAGGGTATGATTGATGAGCGGGCATTGGGGACGACATAGAGTACCCTATTGCCTTGCATCACGTTAATTTGCATCTGATTTGGCGTAGGTGAGAAAGGCCACTCCGTGTTTTTCTACAAGTTCCACGAAGCAGGTAGTTTCATCCGTCTGTTGCCCCATGCCTCAGAATGCAAAGCCCACAAGTCCACACCACGAACATTATGACACTGTACTGAACGAGATACCTGAGTAGTCAACAACGGTAAATATGGGTACGGCTCGAATCGCTCCGAAGCTGGCGAGCCCGCCATGGCCAGAGGACGAGACCATCACCATCTCTGGTTGGGGATTGCCCTACGAGCGATGTTGTGACCTAGGGCCCTACTCCTCCTGCAATGGCTCCAGCGAGGCCATCATGTATACCGTGCACCGATCGCATCCAGAGTTCCCCTTGTGGCCACGCTAGACGAACAGAGATATGGTCCAGTTAAAGGAGGAAGGAAATGCATGCCATATGTACTATATGTAACTGTGGCGTACTGGTAGGCTCTTACGGTAATGGTTAAGCTACCTTTGACTAGCCAGGTATATCACATCCCAGTCCGTGCCGTTTATGTTCCGAACGGTATTCCCTTCTTTTAATAAAGTCCGAAAACCTATAAACCTTTATTGTCCCTTATTAGGTGATCGGATATTATCATCAGCTAGATCTTTATTATCCGGTTCGCGTATTTTGGCTATGGGATACGAAGGTTGCTAAACTATTTTGGCCAGAACACAAGCACTATGGACCTCCTTCGCCTACTTACATACCTATATATCAACTGGGGCTACTCCTATACCTACGCTTAAGCGTAAGCACAAGCCCGACTCTATTCTTTTTCGACATCATTTGTAAGAGGTTTCTATACAGATCTTCAGGCACCTTTCCCTGCTCGACTCGACTTGTGGCCTGTACGAATAAGTGTCATGAATTCCGAAAAGGGGCAGGACATTTTTGTCGGCCTGTCACCGCTTCGGACGACCACACCCCGTAATGTCGCATGTAAAATGCCTTTGGGGTTCGCGGCGCGCCAGAGGCCAAGTTACGTTGGTTTAATGCGGTCCGTATGGTGACGATAACCCCTTTCCTATTGGCATGTGAAAGCGGCACGGCATATGGTAAATGGCTGCAAACGTCAAGACGGCATGCAAGTAAGCCAACCTGAACGCAACCGATATGCGAATATTGCATCACCACATCCCTTCGAAAACGCCTCTATGGCGCCTCTCTTCTACTATAGCCGAGGTTGTAATCAATGGTTGCACCGATATTTGGAATCTCGGAGACATGTATAATATCGTGATCTCAAGCTAGCCACCAACTCTCCCTTCTCTCCCAGTTTCAATGAAATACTAAAACTCCTCGAGATTCTCATTCGTGAAACAGTTCGAAGCTGACCTATCCTTGCCGGTCACCTGAAGGTTCGGTGTTGTTTACGGCCAATCCCTCCCGGACTTCGGATATCCCCACTCCAGTGCCCTTCAATACCGACACGCAGCGGGCACACATCGTCGCCTTTCAGGGATACGTGACCATAGTATCCACGCACGGATATCATAAGCGATACTTCAAGGCACCTGAGGAAAATGACTAATTCTCAGGACATCCGAAGCGCGTTGATCCGGACGCACCTTGCTTTGCTTCAACGGGAGTAAGTGGTTAATCTCCGTCAAGCGAAGGAACGCATCTATGGATGGGCCGGCAACGCGAGGGGGAAACACCGACCAATCTCCCTGTGTTTGAGTTCGGTTGTCAGTCCACAATTCATAGTTTGGACATGCATACCTTTCTGCGTAGTTCGGGAGGATCCTAGCGCTGATAAAACCATCCAACCACTAGCATACGCACAAAGAGCCACTGGTATGACACGCCGCGGGTGGTCGCTTTTCACAAGAGATCGGGCAAAGTGTATAGGAGCCGACTGGGGACGCCCCAGAGTTATGCCTACATAACCCGAAGCGAGGACGAGGATGAGGGAGAGAGCGATGCAGCCTGGGAGTTAATCTGACGCGTCTCTTCCTCTCCCTCACCCCATTATTTTCCCTTTGCTTTTCTCTCAGTTCACTTCCATCTTTCGGTAGCACGCATAACGAAAACACAGACATACGAAAATGTTTCTGCCTTTTCACGACCAGTCTGCCATGTCGGCGCCGGGAAAGACAGAACCTGCCGTGCCGGCGCGGCAGTGGTTGATGGGCGCCGAGGCTTTCAACAACGTGATGCCGCACCACGCGGGCATCCAGGCGCTCTGGGAGAGCAAGTGGAAGTTCCCGTGCTCCAAGGGCGTGTACCCATTCCACGATGGCGCGTACGAGGACTTCGAGCCCGTGTTCCGAGACCTCGTCGCCGGCGACGTCAACGACGGCACCTCGCCGGCGTACACGCGCGCCTTCCTGCCGGCGGCCGAGGCGCTCGAGCGACGCGGCGACGAGGCCGCCGCACGAGGCGACGACAAGACGGCGAGCGAGCTCTACCTCCGCGCCGCCTGCGTCCTGCGCATCGCGCGCTTCCCGTACATCGGCTCGCACCCCTGCGTCAGCGACCCCGTCAAGTGGGATGCCTGGGAGTGGCAGAAGAGGGTCTACATGAAGGCGGGCCGGACGTGGGACGCCCCCGTCACCGAGGTACACATCCCGCACGTGTTCAAACGGGGTGCCGACCGCGACACGATCCCCGCGTATGTGCGGGTGCCGGCAGAAACACCAAAGAATGACAGCCAAGCCGCGGGGCTGGCGGAGAACGGTCACAAGGGCCATGGCACAGAGGAGAATGACCACAGGAAATACCCCACCGTCCTCCTGTTCACGGGCCTCGACGGCTACCGCCCGGACAACACGACGCGGTGCAACGAGTTCCTCGCGCGCGGGTGGGCATCGATCATGCTGGAGATCCCCGGCACGGCAGACTGCCCGGCGGATCCTTCGGACCCGGCGAGCCCGGACCGGCTCTGGGACAGCGTGTTCCGGTGGATGGAGGAGGGCGGCACGGACCGCTTCCGCTTCGACACGGACCGGGTGCTGGTCTGGGGTCTCAGCGCGGGCGGCTACTACGCCGTGCGGATCGCGCACACGCACCGCACGCGGCTGCTCGGCGCCGTCGCCCAGGGCGCCGGCGTCCACCACTTCTTCGACCGCGAGTGGCTCGACCGCGCCGACGGCCACGAGTACCCCTTCGACCTGTCGCCCGCCATGGCCGCCAAGCATGGCTACGCGTCCGTCGCCGAGTACAAGGAGGGCGCGCAGAAGAAGTTCTCGCTGCTTGAGCAGGGCATCATCCAGGGCCCGTCTACGAGGTTACTGCTGATTAACGTAAGTTTGATCTGATCCGACCTCCCTCGTCCCGTACGGGCCTCGTTTCGATGTTTCCTTGGGTGTCGTGGGAATACGTTTTGCTGACACTAGGGGAATTTGCAGGGCACCCTGGATGGCTTGATGCCTATCGAGGATTCGATGATGCTGTTTGAGTACGGAAGGCCTAAGGAGGCGAGGTTCTTCTCGGGGGCTTTGCATATGGGATACCCGTTGGCGAATGCGTCTGTGTATCCGTGGATGGAGGAAGTAATGGCCTCTAAATAACGCTTTCTAGCTTGGTGGTATGATAAGAGACAGGAAATCGAACAGGGATATCGCGTGAATAATACATATAATTGGTCTTCTATGCAACTCCCCATTATAACTAGATCCTTTTTGACTTCGTAAACTCTCTTTAAATGGGGAAGCGCTTGGCTCCATGAATTACGGTTTCGTAGCAATCGCGGGTCTCTTTTACCGGCCCATCCACCCACCATCGACAACGAGCGTATGCCCGCTCACATACGCACTACTCCTACTCGCGAGGTAGACCACGCTCCCCTTGAAGTCGTCGGGGTTCCCCCATCTACCCGCGGGTATGCGGGCGCTGATGCTCTCCAGCCTCTCTTTGTCGTTCAGCAGGGCGGTGTTCATCTCGGTGGCGATGTAGCCGGGGGCGATGGCGTTGACGGTGACGCCGCGCGCGGTCCAGCTGTTGGCGAAGCTCTTGGTGAGCTGGCCGACGGCGCCCTTGCTGGCGGCGTAGGCGGGGACGTTGAGCCCGCCCTGGAAGGTCAGCAGGCTCGCGAAGTTGACGATGCTGCCGCGGCGGCCCGTCACCGGCGAGGGGTCCAGCGACAGCATGTGCGCGCCCACGTCCCGGCACAGCACAAAGACCGAGTTTAGGTTCACCTGCATCACGGCGTCGAAGTCGGCCGTCGGGAACGCCTCGGGCGCGTGCCGCTGCTGGATCCCCGCGCAGTTCACCAGCACGCGCACCACGTGCCCGTCCCCCAGGATCCGCGGCGTCAGCGCCTCCACGTCCGAGGGCGACGACAGGTCCGCCGTGTAGATGGGCGCCTTCCGGCCCAGCGCCTCGATCGCCTTCTGCGTCTCCGTGTTCGACGTGTTGCGCTACTCGGCGGTCGGATCTCCCATAAGCTTACGTTGCCGTCCCGCGAGTTGCGTGGGAAAGGGGGGGTGTTGGGTACGTAGACGGAGTGTTCGACGGTGGCAGGACATGCCAAACTTACCTGAACTAGGATAACGTCCGCGCCTGCCTCGGCGAGCGCAATGGCGACGGCTTGTCCGATCCCGCGGGTGCCTCCCGTGACGAGAGCCGTTTCACCTTTGAGCGAGAATAAGCTGTCCATTGTGAAGGTGTCCCCTATTGGCTGTTTATGTACTCTTCAACAGAACAGCAATCCCTTCCACAGCCATCGATGTGAGGGAGTCGTCAAACCTTTATTGCGTCGTCATCCGTCGACTCCCGTTTCCGAATATGTTCCTTGGAACCCGGAGGGGACCCCGCCGCAATTGCGTCCGAAACAGCGCGCTATAGAGTGGGCAGATCGACCCGCCGACCCCGCAGCCTAGCTGTACACTACAGCGACATTAATGCTAATAGCGTTTACGTTATTAACGTGCGTGAGGGGTCAAAATCGGCGAGCATAGAGTTCAGAAATGGCGAATTCCACCGACCCTAATGCCGCCTTACTGGGTCGAGTTTATTGTGGGTAGATAGTCCAGATCATAGCGGGATGCGCGGGGCCAAACCCTCCACTATTCTTAACATAGCACATTTTCTGTAGTGACGGCGAGCGTCGAAGTGAGAGACCGTTGTTTTTCGACTCCACGGGGAAGATTTGTATCGGAACAGTTACAGTCTAAGAACCGGTTAATATTAGTGATAAGCAGGTAGATAGTCGAGCCTTTTGGCATACGTATAGAGCATTTCATGGGTTCATTCTTCTACTTATACGATCCTTCTTGTTCCATTTCTTCGCATAAATTCCTCTAGGCTCTGTTCGAGACTGTAGCAGCTTATAAGCCCTGAGCACAGTAGAGAAAATAAACGGCCTCCGGTCCCATACCCGCAGAATGTCCGCCAGCGAAGTCCGAGCATCGGTCCTCCACGGGGCTCGAGACTTAAGAGTGGTAAGTTCGCACAAACGAGAAGCCCACGCCGGCCGATGGATGCATGCATCGGCTTACTTGACGGCGACCGCAGGAACAAAGGCCCCTCCCGCCCCCGGCCGCGGATGAGGTGCAGGTGGCCGTGCAGGCGACGGGCCTCTGCGGCTCGGACCTGCACTACTTCAACCACTACCGGAACGGGGACATCATGGTGCGCGAGCCGCTGACGCTGGGCCACGAGTCGGCAGGCACCGTGACGGCGGTCGGGTCGGGCGTGAGCGGCCCGGGGGCCCTGAGCCCAGGCGACCGCGTCGCTCTCGAGGTCGGCCTGCCCTGCGAGGCCTGCGAGCTCTGCCGCCAGGGCCGCTACAACATCTGCCGCGGCATGTCGTTCCGCAGCTCCGCCAAGGCGTTCCCGCACGCCCAGGGCACCCTACAGGACCGCATCAACCACCCGGCCCGGTGGTGCCACAAGTGAGTTTTGGAAGGCTTTTCTTCTTTCTGCGCGGGAGGCGGCGATGAAATCAGGGGGGCGGGTGAGTGACAGTAGCTTGAAGCTAAATAGCTGACTGTCCGCCGATAGACTGCCGAGCAACGTCACGCTGGAGCAGGGCGCGATAGTCGAGCCGCTCGCCGTCGCGTTCCACGCCCGGGACCGCGCGGCCCTGGTGCCGGGCGCCACGGTGCTGGTCCTGGGCGCCGGCGCCGTGGGGCTGCTCTGCGCGTTCGCGAGCAAGGCCGCGGGCGCCCGGACCGTCGTCATCGCGGACATACAGGCGGATCGCGTTCAGTACGCTGTCGACCACGGGTTCGCCGACATCCCGCTGACCGTGCCGCTGCCGGCGCGGCGCCCGGAGACCGTCGACGACAAGCTGGCGTACGCGCGCGATCTCGCCCAGCTCGTCAAGGCCTCCTCGATGCGCGACGGCGGGGAGCCCCTCGGTGAGGTCTCTGTCACGTTCGAGTGCACAGGCGTCGAGTCTTGCATGCAGACCGCGATATACGTGAGTTACCTCCCGTCCTCACCCTTTTCATCGACCTTGATTGCGATAGACGGAGGGCGATGGGCATGCTGACGGTGGGATTCAGGCAACGCAACCCGGTGGCAAGGTCATGATCATCGGCATGGGCACGCCGGTCCAGACGCTCCCTATATCGGCGGCTTCCCTACGAGAAGTCGACTTGGTGGGCGTCTTCCGATATGCGAACAACTATCCGGAGGTTATCAACCTGCTAGCGACCAAGGACGAGTCGCTACCGGATGTCTGTAAGCTGATCACCCACCGGTACAAGGGGTTGGGCAGTATCCCGGGGGCTTTCGATATGGCGGCCAAAGTCAAAGACGACAAGGGAAATCTGGTTCTAAAGGTACTGGTGGATATGTCGGAGGAAAGTAGGTAGTTATAGCGTAGACACGAAGATCCTAAAGATCGCGTCTGTAGACTGGTCTAACTATGTCAGATTTGGCGCGCGACCTCCTGAGTTCCGATCGTGACGCGGTGCACGAGCCCGTTGCCTCAGACAGTTAAAACCGAGTTGACTCGTGAAGTCCAAGTGCGAATCCAGAGCTCCAAAATCATACCACTATACGCTACAAACCCAACTTGTGATAGGAAGCACGCGGGACCGCTCTAACTCCTTTGCTTCATCAACCGTGGTTACATATATGTGTGTGTGTGGCGTCCAACGCCTAGTGAAATCATACATTGACCAACTCGAGAAACAGCCCTTCGAGCTACCCCTAAAACCCCTTTCCCTTGTTCGATCTCGACATTCTATGAAGCCACTTCAACCATCGAGTCTGATTTTTCCCATTCTCGTTTGGGGCTGCGATCAGGCGATCGGAATCGAAATTCTTATGCTCTTGGCTGTTCACTTCGGTACTGTGTCTTGTATTTGCCACGTCTTGAGGGCTTGCCTCGGAGATCTGGTTCCCGATGGCCTTGGCGTCAATCTCGTCCGGTGCTTCGGTAGTGATTTGCGGAGTAGGGTTAGGATTCTGCTTTTTCGGATCGGCCACAGCACATGGAGTGCTTCTATTCTCATCCCTCGTCTGACCAAGGGATACGTCAATATCGTTCTGATCGTCTGGTGCATTTACTAATACACCGCCTTGCCATTCCTTCTCGGTTGCTCCTCTTTTTTTCAATTCATCTATGAACTCTTTCAGGGCACCTACGAGCGATCCCTCTTCACCTGCAGCTTTACATAGCTGAAGACCACGGATCGCTGCTCTCAATAGTGAGAATTCCTGTTTCTTCTGTTTCGGATCGCGTTGCCACCAAGGAAGGCGCTCCTGGGGATCCGCGCCTGCGCGTAGGAGGAGTAGCAACACAGAAATGTGTAGATGGCCCAGCCATATCGGTGCCTCCAGTCGATTTAGTTCACGCGAACTTAGAGGATCCACGGAACGAAGATGCAATGACCATATTGAAGCTCCCTCAAAATTCTCCATGGGCCCGAATCCCATCTCCAGGAGAAACGAGACTCCCATGTAGTTAAAATTTAATGTTCGTTGCCAAGGCAAAAAATGACAAAGGGCGTAGCCGAGGAGAGAGAGACCTGGTTTTTGGAGCGATTCGGGACCTTTAGTAGCGGCATGCTGCCTGAGGTATTGATATAGGTCATGATCGACAGCAAAAGATGTGAACGTGGCATATTGGGAGTCTCTGACCCTGGTCACTCTCGGCTCGTAGTTCTCAAATGTATCATACCAGGCTGACCAATGAGAGTCGATACCCGGGTCGTTTCCAAACCCTGTTAAGACCATTCTGTTTCCTTCAGACAATGCCCGCAACTTCATGAGGTGCTCCGACATGGTAGTGTCAATGGCGGTTATACCTGATAATGTAGCGACGTATTCAATTGAGACATTTTGTTCTGCGTAATACGCTCTCACTGCAGCATAACTAGCCATTTTAAGAAGAATAGGCCAGTCTGATATACCGCCAGTACGGTAGGTCTTGAGCATCAGAACTGCACTATAAAGCAGACGTAGATATGGATCGAAATTGCTACGGATGCCGCTGGCAAACGCATCCCAGTCGTATCCGTTCAAGAATTCAGAGACGGAGCGATGTAAGAATGTAACTTGTGCGTTTAAAAACTTGTTTGTAACATCGTAGACGTCCGTAAAGGGATACACTTCCAGGCTATTGATCTGTTCCTGCGTGAACTGACTTGGGCGGATTTCAATGAGACCTAGGCAACGGCTTTTAAGACGGTGTTCCATCTCATTGTAGCGATACTCTAAGTCCGAATCCGTTATCGGAGTGACTGCTGTTTGAATCACCGTCTCATGTGTGGCTTGCTCTGCAAACCATAGGCCCAATACACTCAGTTCGGCGGAGCCCAAATTCCAGTAGACCAGCTGTAGTAATTTCGCTGTCTGAAGACGATAAGCGCTAGGGACCCGAGAAAGCATGACTTCATATAAATCATAAAGATCCGTGGGAAGTTCGTCTACTCGCCGTTGTAGATCTTCGATCCCGTCGTAGTTCTTTAGGCCGTCTATGAGGGAGTCCACAACAAGGCGGACCCAGAGAAATACACCATCTGAAGAAGCTACGATTGACCGCACAAGTTTGCTGGCATTAGTTGGGTCCCGGGCGAGGAGCGTCTGCATCCTGTTATGCTTCTCTAGCCTCTCGTCGATGTAAAGGCGTATGTCGTCATGTGTCAACTGGTGAATTTTCAAACTGGGACAATCGGCAAATGCTTCCTCGAAATCGTTCAATGGCCGACTAGCAAAGATGGCTTTGACATTGGGCAGCTCTGAAAATGATCGTACGAGGTCGAGTAGACTTTGGACGTGGGTTGCTGAAACCTTTGGATCAAATTCGTCGAGCCCATCTACGGTCAGGAAGAAAACGGTTTCGATTTGTGTGGTGAACAGCCTCTCAAGGGCTTTCCTTGCCTCACGTGGCGATGGTGTACCGATGCTCACGTCGTGGAGGAGTAGATGGCGGGATCTGTCTTCGAATGCTACCGGGATCAAATCCGGTCGTTGTTTTAGCAGGTTATAGAGGAGAGAGAGCACCAGACCGTATTCAGATTTCTGCATGTCAGATCCCTTGTAGTAGAAGTAGAATGACGCCTGCAAGAGCTCTCTTCCAGCTGCCCAGGCATTGAGGTGCTGTATTGTTCTCGGATCATCCCTCAAATATTTCATCAAGGTGGACTTTCCTGAACCAGGTTTTCCTGTGATCCAGTATGCCCCAGTGTCTCCCTGGAGAAATTCAACAAAGCTGTCCCAGGGCTTCCCCTTGGCCTTTGGGTCATGGAAAAGCCAGTCGAAGGTGCTTGCATAGGCATCGTCAATACTATCTTCCCGATCGGTCATAGTCGGATACCAGAGAGAGTGCAAAATGGTGTCGACAACTCTCTTCCATGCTGTCGGATCGTCGAACCTGGACTTCAAGGGCATGGGACTCGGAGATCGTGAAAGTGAGGAAGCATTAATACCAGCATGAAGCTCCTGGTAGAGGTCCAGTAACTCCTTATATCTGGTGTTTGCCACCCGCTCCATCCCGCTCAGCAACTCGATCATTTGCTTTATTTCCAAGGAAGAGTTTGCCTGTGCGCTTGAGATACGCTCGATTGCGTCGCGGAATCCATGTGGATCCTCATTTCCCAGCGCGCCGACTTCTTTCTTGACGTCAATGAGGATTCTCAGTTGGATTTCCTCACGGATCGAATGGAGTCGTTTTTCGGTGGTTTGGATGTCTTCTGCATCCCACATACCCCGTGCTACTGCCCTCAAACTCTTCCATTTTGACTTCTGGTCTGTCGTGACTTTGCTTAGGTCTGTGGCAAGCTTCCTACCAATCTCAGCTGCCCTAGAAGCAAGTAATCTGAGTTCCTATACAAGTATAAGCGTCCGAGTCGCACTTTGCCGTTGACAAGGAAGTTGAAGAAAGTTGAAGAAGCTTAGGGCATCCAAGGTAATTCCTTTATTATTCCGGGGTGCCTCCCTCTCAATTGAAGAAGCAGGCAATAAGTCAATCACCTAAAGGGAGGCAGAACAACACCAAAAAAAAGGGACTGAGCGCTTCCGTCGGTTGTCTCTTACCTTGTCGTCTGCATCAGTTTCTGATTTATTCGCCTCTTCCTGCTCGATGCCCCTTGCCAATTGAGATTCGAGACTCTTTGTTGCGCTCTGGATACTTGTGGCCACGGTCGTTAAGTCCACGTTCCTCTCGGTTGCGCCGAGATGGTAGACTTGCTTCACGTCGGATACGAACTCGATCGAGAAAACGACAAGCTTGAGGGCGCTTCCGGCGAGACCGAGAGAGCTTCCTACGACATCCATGTCAGATTGAACTATAAATGACCGATGACAGCATATGAACCATTATTCTTAGTTCACAGCATGGCTGCTGAGAGGAAGACTGACTGTCAGAATTAATGGGTAACTCGAATCTGCTCTCATACGCCTTGCCCCAAACGGCAGTAGTAGATATAAGTTTATTGTGGCTGATACTGCATGCACCTGCGGGGTTCTCTCGTCTTATGCTGCGCCCATTGGACGAGCCCCTTGGAGCCTTCGATGTACGATGCACCTTGGACCAACAGCAACATGCACAAAGTAAAGGGCCTCTTTGGCGGCGGTCGGATTGCGTGTCTCTCCCTGCTCCATTCACCGGGGTTTGAGGGCAAGGCAGTGCCACGAAGAAATGCCTGTTCTATTTTTCATCTAGAATGTGTTGCCTCGGAAGGCAGAGTCTACAGAAAATTGCGCCTTAGTCTCTCAAAACTAACTAGATACTATTGTAATACAGGTAATGTGGGTTGGAGTCTGCCCATATAACTCCAAGTGTTGAGACCTAGCCTCTTTACTCCACGAGGAGTCCACCATGGGGCCACCCGATGGCACCCGCTGTCCTCTATGTCGACGGCGCATATTCCGATCAGACGCCGTTGGGCATCGTCCTACCCGTGAGTTTATCTGGGAAACCGAAGTTGATGCCAAACGGGGGGTAGACGAATCTTTGCACCTTGCCCTCCTTCTCCAGGCCCTCCGAATAGTCGTTGAGGATCTTCATATCTTCGGCATCCATGTCCACGATCTGCATGTTTGACTTGATGCGCTCCTCGTTGACCGACTTGGCCAGCACCGTGGAGCCTCTCGCAACTGATTCATGCATTGGTTAGCATGGCTTGCGCCACATTCACATGTCCAAAGCGCTTGGTGAGAGAATCTAGGACTTACCGTGATAGCTCAGCAGTACAGTACCAGGACTGACACCTTTCCTCTCGGCAACCTTAACAACAGGCTCGGCCTTGAACAGCGGGCTGCCGGTGCTGCCAAGGGGGCTGTAGGCGATAACGTGGATGCCCTTCTCATTGCAGAGGTCAACGACCTCCTGCTGGCGCAGGGCGGGGTGGTTCTCGATCTGGTTGACGGCGGGGACGACGTCGGCCTTCTCCAGCAGCTTCTTGAGATAGGGCGCGCTGTAGTTGCAGACGCCGATGCTCTTGGTCTTACCCGTCTGGAGCAGCTTCTCCATGTCCTTCCAGGTGGCGACGTGGTCGTGGTCCCAGAGCATGTCGCGCTCGCCGTTGGGCAGCTTGGGGAAGCGGTCGTCGTTGCCGTTGGGGTTCATGCCGACGGGCCAGTGCACGAGGAATTGGTCGACGTAGTCGAGCCCCAGCGCCTTGAGCGACTTATCCAGCCCCAGCTCCACCCGCGTGCTGTACGTGTTCCAGAGCTTCGTCACCACGAAGATGTCCTCGCGCTTGGCGTAGCCCGCGTCGAACGCCGCCTTGAGCCCCTGCCCCACCTCGTCCTCGTTGCCGTAGCAGTACGCCGCGTCGATCAGCTTGTAACCGTGCTTGATGGCCGCCGTCACGGCCGCCGCGACCTCGCCCGGCGCCGATTGCCATGTTCCTGTACGATGGTGACGGAGACTCGGTTAGCAAAACCTCCGTTGCACGAACTTTCCTCGCCAGGGGGCCGTGAGAAAGGCGCCGAAGCGCCGTCCTCCACCAGCATAGCGGGGTAAGTAAACTCAACCGCCCAAGCTCCAACAGCGCTACGTTGGTGAGGGGCAAAAATTCTTAACTACATACCCAAACCGAGGGCGGGCATCTCCATGCCATTGTTAAGCTTGAACGTGGTAGGGGCCATCTTGAAAGCTCGATTCGAAGTGTGATGAGCGGAGCGAATTCTTCCGGGGGTCAGAGAAGCGAAACGAGTCCGTGGGAGAGAGGGAGGATATGAAACGGAACGAAAGACATCGACCAAGATACGATGCGGCAGCGGCGCAACACTATTTATGTATGGCATCAAGACGACCGGCGCCTATATCTAGCGAGGGGAGGAGGGGCGGGCTCCTCTTTGCCTTGGGGTTACATACGCATTCATCCCGCGACATTTTACATTATATAATTCTATGGACCTGCCTGCCCTTTATCATCCTGCCTGTGACTTACTAGTGGACGGCTCCCCGGTGGGCCAGCGGGTTATCGGCTCTATCTGGGGTTCGTTCATTTGTCTCTGCCATAGGAAGAACGCCGAAGGGATCTTCTCTAGTTACGTATGCGCGGAAGTAATTCTTGCACGAAAAGATCCAGTCGACGTTGCGCCGGATAAATAGTACAGGGATGTGTGTCTCTGTCTGCCCCTCCATCTACATACATAATAGCCCCCCTTGCCCGCGCCCTTACCCGCTTATGCACGCGCGCATTGCCTGCGACGGATGTACCGTACCATACCGTCAGCAGACATCTCTATGAAGTGGAAGAAGACGCCGAGAGGGGAAAAGAACAGCGATGGAAGATCCCAGGTACGTGCTACCGGGAATCGGTCGTTGGATGGCGTCAGTGGTTGGCGGGAAGTTTTTCTGCTCCTGTACGCGCTACGTAGGGGCTCTTGCATTAGCTCTTCTTGCCCTTAGTTTGGGGGGCTGCTCTGGGGTAGGCAGCTGGATACAAGACCATTCGCCCGAAGTCTTCGTTATATTGAAGCTGGTTGCCAACTTTGCAGACCTATGTAGGTATGCTGTAATCGGATTGGTACACTGGGCGCTAGTAACATAGCAGATAGGCACTCGTGAAACATAATAATTGCCAACAATAAGCCGAACGAGAACAGGTTGTCGATTCCAACTAGGTCCCATTACCTCATTACCTCATACCCAAGCGGGCAGGGAGTGGGGGCTCTACTCGATTGCAGCGCAGCATTGATGGAACTAGATCTCGGGCAGAGCTCTACCGAAGCCTCCCCAAGTTTTCCTTTACGGGGTGCCGGCCTTGGCGGGGATAGAACCGGATATACATAATAAATGGCATCTACAAATCCGCACACAAAGGGCACAGAAAAGCATGAGAGGCAGGATCAAAACACGTTTTAAGTCTCTCAACATAGACGTGGTAATGGGCGAAACACAATGTTCGCAACGTGATTATCGTTATTCTATGTCTTTACCCCCAACTGTGCGCCGCATTATACATGATACGTCTAACGTAGTAAAGCCGTCTGTCCGGGACGGGACGGAGCTCGTGAAGAAAGGCAAGTATTGTACATGCATGCAGGAATCATGGGTACGGAGGCGAAATAAATTGTGCGCTCACTGCGGCTGAATTCCCTTGTCGCTATCCTGCTATGAGGACCCAGAGTCTGTTTCCGGAGGTAAGAATTTGGGCGTGTCGGAGACGGCGACAGGGAAGACTTACAGGAAGAATATCATGAGAACGCCAAACATCTGTACAGAAATTCAGAGTCAGTAATTTCCTCGACGCGACATGTTCAGCTGCCCGACGAGGCACGATATTCTTGGAATCCAAAGTGTTCGGGCCAGATACCATACACTCAGAAAGACCAGAAAAAGATGTTGAGAGTCAAAGGTACTCACCTTCGCAATTAACCACCGGTTGCTGCTTACTCTCGACCAATACTTGAGCAATTCTCTTTGGGCACCAGCAACGTTGTCCACTACGTCTTCGGTATTGGCATCGATTCGTTGAATCATCCTGAGGGACTCGCGTCAACAATCTTACACGGCCAGTAAACCCATACACCGATACCTCCAGACAACCTGGAAATATGCGGGCGCTGCGTCTCGGAGGAAACCTTGTGAATAGTTAGGCGGGGCAGAGGGTACTCACTCGCTCTGTTCCGATACCATCTGGGCAAGCTGCCCGAAGATGCTTCCTAGTTCTCCTATCGTCTTCTCTATCGCCTCGATGGCCTCACCACGCTGTTGGATATACGTGTTCTGTGGTTGCGCTTCTTCCATCATCAGCATCTGCTGATCCCCGACCGGGTTCAACGATAACAGGTCAGCTCCGGGAGAGGGCGTTCCCCTATTCGGCGTCCCGTACAATGGCGATGCCGACTGTTGTATTGGAGGTTGCGCATGTTGTGAGACGGTCGAAATGAATTCTTCGGTCCGAGATCGTGATTGCTGGATGTTCTTTGTCCTGACCTCCAACACATCCTTGAAGTTTGCCCCAACATCGCTGAGCTTTCCCTGTAGCATCAAGACCACGTTCTTTTAGTAGAGTTAGCCGACGTGTTCGCCGGAAGAACCATCTAGAGGACTTGCCTTATTGTGTTCGCCAACTTGGTCAACGCCTTTCGGATGTTGCTGCCGGGACAGGGCTTGAAGACTAGATATTTGCTGGTTTAACGACGATAAGTCTAGGGAAGTAGAACATTAGCAGGCCCAAGGCGGGAAATAAAGAAGTCGTATAGCTGCGCCGGGGGATGCACAGCCTACCTTGCTTGATGATAAATGTCAACTGGTTTATCTCTGTAGGTTTATCGTCAAAAAGCGTCTTTCGCTTGGCCAGCACCGCCAGCTTCTCAAGCTTCCCCATTGTCGCCGCAATGCCTCGCCCTATGGAATAACGTTGTCGGTATTTGTGCATTTATCGATGATAATTGAGATGAAAGCTAACTCCCCAAGGATTACTTACCTATCTCGGCGGCCTTCCTCGCAAACTCGGAGCGCCGATGAGGTTGGGCGTCGCCATTTGCTGCGGCTTTCTCGGAATCTGTCAGGAGGGATCGTCTCTGGGCGCCGACTTTGGATGTGGCCTGCCGCTTCTGCACTTGCGCGAGGACAGAGCGGAACTCGGATGTCCGGTCTTGTATGGATGTGACGGCCATATTGGCCAACTCAGGGCGGCGTCTCCTCGTCGTCTAAAGCTCTAAATACTGGGGGTAGGCAATTTCGGCGACCAGCGCACAAAGAGAGGCACGCAATCAAGTCTGGGGGAATAGTGGTAGGATAGCGGGTACAGACAAACGAGATGTCGCAGACGCCGAAGATTCAGGGGGTTAGAGATGTTCTTTTCGCATACCAAGCGGATGGATTGAGTGTCAGGACTCAGGGTCGAACAACGGTTGTTGTCATCTATCTTCGTCGTGCGGTGGCCTTCGAGGTGTCGCGCTTCATGATCGTGCAAGTATCCAGGGAGCGCTGTCGTTTGTTGGGTCGTGTATATTCATGGAAGTGCGGATAGAGTAGTGCGAAGATGTAGAGTTACTGCTGTGTTATTAGCGGCAAATGCATGTATGAAGTAATGGTGCTCAAGGTGTTAGTGAGGCCCTTCCAACACTCGAGTGTTAAAGACAGCTGGCCAAAGCCCCAATTGTGTAAGCAGGGGACGCCTGCACACCTTATGCATCCAACCTAGTAGTATCTACCTACAATAAACAAGGGTATTTTCAGTTAGTTTCACCACCAAAACTACGGAATATTGGAATTGGCTCAAATGCCAATTCCTATACAATTTGTATGCGAAGTAAACATCGTTAATTTTTCTTATTAATTCCACTTGAATTATGATATATACTCTCATACAAATTCCCTGGGTTTTACAATCGAACTTTATTTGGTAATGATTTTGGGGGTTGGGGGGTTAGGTGGGGGGCCAGGGAACTAACTGAAATCCCCTTGTTTATTGGTACCTAGGTTGTTTCTTATGTACGTACTACCGAAGTTATACTTTATATACCGGTATGCCTCGGACTCTTTATATTTAGGTATTTTACCCAACCTGGTATTACCATTCGTATTCTTGAAAAGAAGAAGCATATAAAGTTGCACGAGTGGAATGTACCCATGGGTAGGTATAACGAGAGTTGAAACCGGTCTTCATGATGAAATACTGAAGGTAGGAATACTATTAATGTGAGTGAGTGGCAACTTTGCCGGATACTTGGTTAGATCCTGTATTCTGGCTCTTGAACATACATTCGATGGTTGGAACCAATACGAAGCTCCGTCATAATAATACAGTACGGGAAGTCGAGAGATGATTGACAGCGGATCATCGGATCCAACAGCGGACAACAGACCCAGAAAGCGAGCGGACATAGGTATTCGAGTTTGGGTAAGTCGAGTGTTGCATCCTCAAAACTGCGGAAGTCTTCGGAGTTGGATTCGTATGGACCCTCCGAGCTTGTACTCCTATATTCCAATATTTCCATATCAACGGCCTACATCCAGGTATATGCAATCAGGGTAGATTCACGGTCTGATTTAAAAGGCATACGGAGAATTCATTAGCGAGAGGAAGACAGGCGAACATGAGCTATAATTGACTAGGTGCATGGGGTTATGTAATGCAAGGTTGATATCGGTCAAGCCTTATTTTCTAGGCTGAACCAAATACGCAGAAAATCATTACACGATATACCTAATCTGGGGCTATGTAATATGGATCTTCTTCAAGCCACTCGATAATGTATGCAGGTACTATAATATGTCGGGCGCTTCCGTATTATATTTCAATGTTATTACTGTATGTATGCATCATACCTCGTCCCTCACCTCGTTATCGTACCTACCTAGTACTAGGTACCTATCGTAACGGTAAAATATCTCCAGCGTCTGGTTTCCGTAAAGTCGCATATTTTTCGTCATCAACTTCTTCTTCTTCTCAACCGCCCTCTCATTCTTACACGATTTGTTTTTCTGTATGGTGCTGTTACATATGTTTCAACGTTATACCTTTTATGAATGAGTGACCTTCTTGTTGATTCAACACCAATATCAGTCATATGTGCTAGTGTGCCATCAGAACGATCCCTTCATTTGGTTCCACTTCGCCGCTTGTCTTCTGGCTCCCAGGCGTACCACAGCCTACTTCGTGCTCCGTCCACCTACCTTCACTGCGACAGTCACTAACTTGGTTCTCGATTGCGCGCTCTGTTTGCTTGCTCGCTCTTTCGCAGTCTCACTCGCATTTTCGTGATTAGCCGCGTATTCCTTGACGCGTCATCGCAAACGCCTGTCGATCTTTAACGACGACCACAGTCGAGTACCCGGCAGGTTTCGACGGCAGCCGATTCTTTGCTCGTGGCTCCATATCCTTGGCCTGCAACCTCGACGTGAAATACGCCCTTCAGCACCAGGAGGAATGCTGCAGTAGGCACGCCGTGTCCCTTCGCCGCCATGGACGAAGGCTCATACAACAATGTCATCCGAACAAACAGCGCTTTCTCCCCCATGTGAGTCTTCTCGATCTCCAACCAGCTGCCTCAACAACCCACGATCTTTGCCACTGATACTTCATGCCATCCGAGAAGCACCCCGAGTACGCCGAGCGGAACTTCCTATAAAGCCAACGTCAACAGGACGAAGACGAGAAAGTGGGTGGAAGCTAAGGCGCAGAATTACGATGGCGATGACTGGGGAAATGATAGTTACGATGACGAACCCGAAGTGCCGCCATCGCCTCCCAAGCCGACAGGCTTCCGCCAGCTAGGCCAGACCAGCCAGACCCGCCCGCCTCCGGACGCAAGACCATCCGACTTCTTGCCTTCGTCACGGACTTTCTCTCAGCCCTCCCTGGCAGATCCTCCCGAGCCCGCTCTGGGTCCCCGGAGTCCAAGCGTCCCTCCAGTTTTGCAACGGCCAACGCCGCCCACGAACGCCAAGCCGGGCCCAGTTCAGGCATCTTCTGGAATGGTCGCGGATTCAGCCCAACAAAGTAGCGTTCCTGGTCGTTATCCCAATGAGCAGGTGTCATCTGCGCAATCTGCGGATGCGCGTCACAACGGACAACCGAATGGGTATCCTGGACGTTCGTCGCCTGCTCCGTCGACTACAGGACAAGTTCCATCCCTGTTTCCGCCACGCAAAAGCAGCATGAGCAGGGGCAGTCAGCAGGAAGGCCGCGATACTGATTCCCCTGCTCATGCTACTGGAACTTCAGGGGCTCCAGCGAAGGTCTTGCCCTTCGTTCGGCCGGCGGATATTTATCGTAAGACTGGGGAGGAGAAAGAGAGCGAGCGACATTCTATGGAGTCTGGACGGCCTAGCATGGACAGTAACCTCAGATCGAACCTTCCGCCCGTGGCAGAAAGGGAAAGTGAATACGGTATGGATCGGTTGCTGGCCGAGTCCCACAAGGAACAGAGCAGAGAATCTCTGCGGCGCTTGTCCCCCAGCCCCAAACTACCCGAAATGCCGCGCATGTCCGGTTTTGGTGATGACCTCTTCTCAGACTCCATTCAGTATAGCTCCGGTGTAGCACCTTCACTCCCGGCTGCCGCGGATAGTCAGTCTACCACTACCCCAAAATCTCCCACATCCGAACCGCAATATTCGTCGGAGGTCTCTGGCCCGAGTCTTGTGCCGAGAAAACCGTCTTCGATAGCTGCGGCGGATGACCGCAAGGAGTGGCTCGAATCGGTTATGCAGCCTGCAGGGCATCAACCTACAAGTATTTTAGAAGGACCCAAGTTAGAGGCGAAACCTGATATCGTAACATCGTCATCGGATGAGCAGGCGCAACGGGGGAGCTCTAGTGCCATCAATACCCCGGATCAACAACCAAAATCACCGCGTCCTCACTTGCCAGGCGAGTGGGTGTCAGAGACAAGTGCTTTGGGTTCCGCTCAACCAACGCCAATGGAACTTGCACAAACACCTCAGCCGGCACCTACGGTGGATGCCAGGAATTCGCAGGCCTCGCCAGTCACTAATGCGGGCGTACCTGATGATCTCGAGCCTGCCACAGCGATTAAGCATCTTCCACCAACGGATAATCCAAAAAATGCAGCCGGCGTCCGGGCTGAGCTGGAATCTGGCCGGGATGACTTCAACAGCCCCGCTGGGGAACACGACGATACTGTAGGCTCCGAATTGACTGCCTCCGGAACTAGACATCACCCTACACCGCATTCTTTGCCGGCCCTCAAGACTGAAAATGCTCTTGATTTGCGCAACCCGCCGAAACACCATGAACAGAGGTACGTACCCGAGTCAACCACGGGGCCCTCTTCTGGCAACCAATGGACCGCGGCGACCACGCCTTCCGTGTTCGCCCCAGCGGCTTCACTGGATCACACTCGACCAAGCCTAGCTCAGCCTGAACTAGTAGGGAACGGCCGTCCACGGCAGTCGACCATGAGTACAGTCGAGACAGTATCCCCGGCTAAAGAGAGCGACAAGCTGCGCGAAGAAATAATGAAGTCTCTCAGCCTAGATCCGCTGACTCCCCAGAGTTCTAGCGGGTTTCTGGGCAATCCAAGTCCCTCCGAGCAGGAAATACCCCGAGAGAGTCGCTACTTGTCTGGCGTCTACGACGACTACTTAGCACTAGTTGAGGATAAATCGCCGCAGGAACTCGGTCAAACACTGAAGAACGAATCAATGGTCGCAAGCTATACGACTACAGACGCTAAACAGAGCGATAAGCCGACCCGCCAAGTAGATACTTCAATCCCGGAAGTTCAGCCCCTGAGTTCGAGGAAGACGCCAGAACCAGAACCAACAAAGCGTCCGAGGCGTTTCTCATGGGAACAATCCTCGGAACAACTAATGGGGAGCCCCGTTGAAACAAGGCCAGCCGGTCAGGCTACACCCAGGGAGTCGGGTTTGGAAGAGGAGCAACGCGCCCAATCGCCAGCAATATCCGATTCAAAACCACACGATAATGCAGCAGCCGACCCTGTATCACAGTCTGAGGGTACAGGCACGTTATCCCAAAAACTCATGAGACCTGGCGGTTATCGTGGTGAGACTCTCGGGTCACCAGCTTCAGAGCAGTCGTCCCCCATTTCTATCCCCACGGACAACCCTCCTCGCGATACAGCTACTGATGCATACGCAAATTCGTCAGAGGGGAAGATTCTCATTGAACCCTCTCCACACCCCGTCCTTGCGCCCTCCCCGATGGAACACGCGGCGTTATCTGACCCCTTGGAACCATCTCCCAGCATACCACCAATAAACGGTGGAACACCAGCGGCCCCAACGTCGCAACAACCAAAGATTATGGCTTTTAGGGAGATTCTCAACCTACCATCGTCAGACCAGAGGACCCAGAAGTTTGACGAGACTCGCAATCAATTCTTCGGCATGGATTCCGGGTTATCATATTGGCTCCTGCATATGAGCGGCCAACTGGAGCAAACGAGTACGACATGGCCAGGCGACCGTCAGCAGACGAGTTCAACAGCCCAAGCACAACCCCCACCAGTGGGTATGCAACCCTCAACTCAACAGCCCTACTACCAGCAGTATCTCAATGCCAGTAACCCTAATGTGACAATAGGGCCGCCTAGAAAGGTGTCGACGGGTAATCTCATGGGGCAGCCGGGCTCTACTACGAGCGGTTTCAACACTGGAAACCAAGTTGGGGCAAAAGGCAAGGAATTGCTTCATGCCGCTGGAGCGTTCGGTAATAAGGGCGTGAAATCAGGTATGAAACTGTTTAACAAGGGCAAAAGCAAGCTCCGCGAAAGGACGGGGGACAAGGTATTTTTCTGATGCCTTCTATCTTCCTTCACATCACTGCACATCAGCTAGATTGTGTTAAGAATCCCCGGCAGTCTTCTTCTCTGCATTTTTCTCTGCGTTTCTTCCAACGGAGGTGGCATCCAGGGCCATCTTCAGTGTGAACACGTTATAATGGAACGGATGGTTGACAGGCGTTTGCCCTTAACTGTGAGCATACGGCTAGCTGATGCTTTTCCATGGCTATGCACAACATGATTCTGATGGTGTTGCTCGGAAGCGGTCAGCGGCCTGATGTAGGATTTTGGAGGGGATGGTACTGGGCCTAGCAGCCGTCATATCGATTCTCATCGCAAATTATATTCCGTTTGAGGGGATTTATGTTGAACAAGCAAGTCGAGTTGTTACGCACCTGGCCAGTCTCGCACCCGACGGGAAAGTGTATTGCTCCGGGACATACGATTTGGCGGGCCGCCGTATACTCTGCACTTAAATCGAGGCGGCGCAAGTGATATCAGGATAGTTTACAATTCCAACTGTCCGTCGTTATTTTTGAATATATAACATGATGTTTGAAACCACATTACATTAACTCTATGTAGGGAGCTGATCCTACCTCCACTGCACTATTCCAATTACCTCCTAGGCACTCGAGCCAGCCCTAATACAGGGCAGCCTCGGTACCAGGGCCAGCTTCGAACGAAAAGCGAGAAGACCCCGTTGGAAGAATTCATGTGGATCAGGCGGTTATTAATAGAAATTTCATTTCGTCTAGGAGAATTCGCTAAGAGGATTCACTGGGCCCAGCGAAAACCGGATACCACAACAGACTAGGACATCAGACCTTGGGACGTTAGCGCACTTGATAAGAGAATGTTCAGCTTCCGCTCCACGTTGCGACAGGGACTCTAACGTTAGAAGGCGAGCGGTGGGCAGCAGGGGCCCCGCCCAAGTGTATTCCCGTTCACCATTGTCGTTGACCGCGCTTTTGTTTCGAATTCGGCACGGCAACGTCGTCAATCAGGCTCCTGTTTCGCAAGAACCGCCGCGGCGCTGGAGCACAATAGCCGAGAGATTCCAACAGGCAGTCAGAACTAACAGCGCCGGCCACGTTCTTGCATGTAACACCTACTGCACTAGCACCCAAGAAGTAACTGGCTATCACATAAAGGAATATAGTGTTACTCCCGGCGCAGCTATATGTGGTCAGGGTTATTATAGGCTCCAGTCTTCCCGTCTTCACAGCCTCACCAATCCCAGCCGTCCCCAGCTCTCTGGTTTGTGCTTTTATCTCAGTCCCTGGTCCTGACCCTGGTATTAGTAGCTTTGCTGTGATTCTATTCTATTTCCTGCCCAGAGGTCCGTCATCAGCCCAAGTTCCAACGTCAGTTAATCGTGAAGCAAGAGACGCGACCAGCACGTCTTCTCTCACTCTACCTCTCCAACTTGAGCAGTTACATGCATCCAATTCGGCCTTCCATCTTTCGATCCTCGCGCCCGTGTCATCCTCTTCGGGGCCATTGCCCTGGCAGATAATACTATCCGCCATACCGTGATAATCCGCATTCACCCATTAGTAGTGAGACGCTTTCAATCCCCGACTGCTTCCATAATCCCGTCCATCTTCAAGACACCTCAGTCGACGCCTGTAACTGGTACTTGTAATCGAGACGAAGATAATCCGGCCGCAAGCCCAAGATCTACAGGTACCTAAGTCCATCGGCAAGTATCCACCCGCCCGAGATCCCTTCATTGCCGCTCTGCTGCTGGAGGGGGACAATTTCGATTCCAAGCCCGGAGATAGGGTTCGCCGCACCACGCTGCCTTGCGCCAGCTGCAACGCCCAGTGTTGCTGCGCATAATGCCCTGGAATTGACCGTATACGTTTTGTTGGATGAGCGGATCGAACGGAACACCAGCGGAAGCTCCCCTCAATTACTACGGATCGGGTTGACAGGGTGCAACAGAGAATGGCTGCTCCAATGGCAACGAATGGGCTCAATTCACCAACCTTTGGAGACGCTACTATGCAGAAACAACCCGGGTCGCCAGCTCGGTCAACGTCCTTCATTGGACTACCGCCGATTCGTCGTGCCTCGGCTATTGACCTCTCGTCAAAAGCGAAGAAAAGCGTCACAGATAACGGCGACCCGATCTCGCCGCGCGTCAGTACTCCGGGTAATGAGACCCCTCTGGTGTCAGCTGTACCGGCCGGCCTGGGCCTCCAATCTCCCAATGGCGAGTCTCCTGGCCAAGTATATAAGGACCATATAGCATTCCACGCAAGTCCGTCTCGACCTACACACTCCGCGCAGTCAGACTTCCAACAGCCTGCATATGGTGGGCAGGAGCCACACGAGCGTGGTCTTAGCCCGCCGCCCCAGAGAGTTCCGGACGCATTGACACTCGGCTGGGACGCGACTAGACAGGGAGCGGCCCACCTAGGCTTTTCGCCAAAGGCCCAACAGGTGTTAGGGAATGGTATGCCGTCAGGGCGTCAGCCCCCGTTTGGGCAGGTACCCGCACAACAGGGTGGTGGTCTTATGAACGGCAAAAGCCACGAGCTCCTGTCACAGGCTGGTGGTAATCCAATCCAGAAGTTGCCGCCGGGCGGTCGGTGGAAATTGGAAGAGTCTCACCTCTCGGAGCCACTAATCTCGCCGAAACAGAATCGATCGGCTTCGAGCCCTCCTATGCAACAACCCAGTCACTTTGCCTACGACAAGGAGACAGGAATGTCCGTCCCTGTGCCGGGACCGTCGCAGCCACCCCAGAGACAAAAGAACAACAGTATTCCCCCGGTCTCCGCGAAGCGATTTCCGGGTTTGTTCGCTGATGCACATCGACCGTCACCGCAAAGCCCACCACAAGATCAAGAGCAAGGTTATGAAGCGCAGCCACCTGTTAATGCTATGCCTCGAGCCCAAACCAATGAAACCGCTGAGCACACAAGGAAGGGAAGCGCGTCGGGCTTGTTTAAAGAGATCGGTGGAAGATTCAGTCGGTCGAGGGGGAATTCGGCTCCTGCTTCGCGAGCGGGACCAGTCGGCGGAGACGAAGTGTCGGAACCCAGTATCTCAAGCGAAGATACCAGGGATGAGCCCCGAAACCAAGCGCAATCTGAATTAGGGCCGTCCGAGAAAGAGCGCACATTCTTCGGTTCTGCTGCCAACACCTCTCCAACCCTGTCAAAGCCGAGATCTAGTCTCAACCTAGTCAGGACAGCAACCGCTGAGGTTTCTCTGGCCCAGAATCATGCAGGCGGTCCAGATGGTGCGGTTAAAAAGCGGCTATCTGATTTTAGGGGTATCTTCAAGGGTAACTCGCCTGCCAAAGAAGACCAGCCTGCGAAGTCCATGACGGTGTACGCGACGGCTCCCTCGTCCCAGGGCTCAGGTCAAGCTCAAGGAATACAACGGCCTCAGGTGATTTCTGGGTTCCCCGGGCCGCACACGCAGCAGAAGCCTCTACTGGTTCAAACTCCTCCGGCATTCCCTACGCCTAGGCCACCGCCACCTCTACCGACCACCAGCAAGTTCAGCATTGATTCGAGGAATTCGACGCAGGACAACCATCAGAAGGGCTCTGGGGGCGGCTTCTTCAGCAACTTGTTCGGGAATAAATCCAAAGCCCAGGAACATAAACCTAAGCCTAAACAAGCCGACCCTCAAGGCCAAGGGCCAGGGCAGTTTCCCACGGCCATACACCCAGGCCAACAACCTGGCCCTAGTCGAATGCTGCCGGATAACCAACAGCTTGCTGGTCGCCAAATGTATCCCCATCAGTCGCCTCCGCAGCAGATGAGGTTGGGGCAGCAGGGTCTACCCCAACCGATGACAGGCGGCGCCGTTCCTTCCAAGGCAATTCCTGGTCAAGGCGGTCATCTCGTGCATACGAGGCATTTCTCACAATCCTCAGTTTCTCAGCAGGGCTGGCCTGAAGCCTCAGACCAGCAGCAACACTTCTCTCAACCACAGAAACCGCCCATGCCACCCCAGCAAACGTCCCAGTCGAGCCAGACACCGCCACCTATATTCGATCCGCTCCATTCAAACCCAGTTACTCCATCACAACAACCCGTAGATGAGTTGTCTGCCGCTGGTGCAGCTTTGAAAGAATCTCCCAAATCTTCCCAGCATTCCTCACAAGACCGGTTGTCTACGGGCGAGCCTCCTGTAGCAAACCGTGTCTCGCCCAACAGAAAGCCTGTGGGTTCCGGTCCATCGAGGCAAGAGCGCGCATCTATGGCTTCTGCGCAAGGGATTCCAGCCGCCACCCAGGCTAACACCGCTACGTCGAATGCGGGAGAATATGTGGGTAAATATGATCCAACATCTCGCACGCCCCCAAAGGAGGATGGGCCGGCTTCACAACTCTCTCCAGCTCAGAAGGCGAGTCAGTTCGGTACTACAGGGCATACACGTCAGCCATCTTTACCTTCGCCGGCACAGTCACCTCCGCCACAAGAGCAATCTCCAGGGTCTGTGCCGCAACAGCGTCTCCCAACAGCATCAGATCAACAAATGTCGCCAACGCCATTTACGAGTGCGCAGCCACCCGTATTGCAGGTTAATCGACAAGAACATGGCGGAGCCTCTAACGCGCCTCATGGGCGGCTAGGAGAGGTTCAGCAGCAGCAACAACACCAAGAGAAACCTGGCGAATCAGTATCACCGGTATCAAGTGCTGACATTCAGCATAACCCTCACATGACGGGAGCTCTACCTGCGTCGCACGGACAAACCCTACAACCGCGTCCTTCGCAACAGTTCTTGCGGAGCCACTCCCCTCAGGCCCTTCCTAGCCCTGCTTCTTCTCAGGAAGATCATATTTCAGCGTCGACATCATTTGTAAGCAAAACCAACACCACAGTCCAAGCTAGTCCGGCGCAACCCGACGAAAAGGAGAAAAGCACGAAATCGAGACTCTTTAGCGCCTTTAAGCGAAATAAGCAGACGGAGGCCCAAAAACCACAGATAGTCAAAACCCAGCCCAATCAGCAGGTCCCGCCACATGTGATGCGCCCTGGGATTCCCGGCCATATGGGACAACCGGGTCAGCTCTTCCCCGGTCAATACCAAGCTATGCCACCAGGCCTCTTTGCTCAGCCGGGCCAGCAACCGCAAGGTCCAATGCAACCAAGTCAGGGCCGAGGCCAAATGGTTCCATTCCACAGTCTGCCGCCCCATATACAGGCTCAGGTGCTAGCAGGTCGCGGCCAGATACCGCCACAGATGCAAGCCGGACGTGGTCAAATGTCAACTGTTCCAGTGGTCGGCGGTCGAGGTCAGGTTCCTGGGCAAGGCCCCGGAGGACCTGAACAGCCACCATCACAACGATTTCCGGGCTCGCAACAAATGCAACCACAGGCACAGCTCAAACAATCCTCTCAGCAACCAGGAGAGCCGCAGTATGCTCCCGTGCCTATACCTGCTGGCTACGAAGCTGTCCATGGTTATAACGTCCCCAGCGTTGTGGCTCCATCTCCATATGACATCAGGCGACCAAGCGTCAGCCCGCCTCCGGCTCATCCTAATCAGCAATACTATGGCATACCACCACCTCATGGGAATCTAGCCCAACAGTGGAATCCTGGGATGGCGCCGAACGCTCAGGCAATACCACAAGGCTCACAACCCCCGCCCCAGTTCCATCCAACCGCTCAGCCATACGGACCGCAAACTGCCCAGAATCTGGGCCCTCTTCAACAGCCGCAGCCACAAGCTAACACAATACAATCCTTTAATTCGCCTCCTGGACATCCTCAGGTTGAAACATGGCGTGGACCGCAACAACCCCGACTTTCTCCCGGCGAGACTGCTTTAAGAGCACAGAGCGCACAGTCTCAGAGGCAGCTTGAGCAGCCTCCACAGAGCGGCACGGTCATCCGGTCCTCAGACCCCGCCCAGCATTCTATGACTCGAAGCGATGCCACAACCCAAGTCGACAAGCCTACTTCAGCGGGTGAGGGTGCTCAACAAGTGAGACAAGGCATTCCGGTCATGAGCTCTCCAAATAACGGTATACAAGGCAGCCATCCAATGTCCCCCTTGTCACCAGTTCACAGTGTTACCAAGGTTGCATCGAGCTCATCAATAGCCGCTACACAAGCTGTAGAGGATCCCAATCTCGGCCACCGTGCGCTCAGTGATCTAGGACGTGTGTCCTCGGAGGCTGCTGCCGCAAATAACAGACACCACCACGATGGCGCGAGTAACGTAGCAGAACATCCCAGGAACACGTCTCTCAGCCCGGAGGCGCCCCACGACAGGACCCTCAACGTGAGCCCCGAGCCGGCGGGACCTCATCCTCCCCTCGTGCAGCAGGTCTCCATGCAGAGCATGAACATCAACGTCGAGCGCGCAAATCAGCACAAGCCGGGGGCGACAGAGGACATCTACGACGCGACGCCGCGCAATATACCCCCTGCGTCCTCCGCGTCCACCTCCCCTCTCCCTCCACATCCGCATCATCCGGCTGGGCCGCCAGCTGCAGCAGGACCCACAGCAGGAGCGGCGGGAGTGGCGATGGGAGTAGTAGCCGCAGGAGCAGCAATCCAAGAACGAGACCCGGAGCCGCCGGAGCAGCAGCCGGGCTTCTACGACCCGAGCAACGCCAACGCGACCGCCGCGAGCGACTACCCCGATGACTCGAAGCCCCTCCCGCGCCCGGCGCCCGTGGAGCCCGAGGAGAAGATCGTCGTCGACCAACCCGTCGAGCTGGCTGCCGTCAACGACGACGATGACGGGATCCCCGTCATGACCGCCACATCGTACCCCGGCCAGGAGTGGAATCCCTACAGCGCGGGCGAGTTCGGCGATTGGGAGTAACTTTCTCGTCCTTTGAGGTGCAGAGGTGAAATAGGAGAGGCTTGGGCCGTGACCGCTCTGCCGCCATTGAAGGACGGATTTCATTGCACTCGGCCTCGTCTTCCAGCGTATGAAGACGATCGGAAGGGGGAGATGTTGAGAACTACATAGCGATTTTTCCATATTTCGGATGGATTATCATTTTTGGATAGGCGTCACTGCTACGGCTGCTAGTGGTATCTCTGCCGCCTATATAACCGTCAAGTTACCGAGGTTTATTCGACCTATTTTAGGTCTACGATGATATCCCCAACGGGACTACTGGGTCATAATCGATAAAGTCATGTCATAGTCTTTGTAATTTATCAAAACAGGGAGAGAATGAGGATCCTATCATGGAACAGTTTGAAGGTATATAGATAGAGAAGCAACGTGCGAGCGATGAATGCATAGAGCCGGTGGGGTAGTCGGCTTTAGTTGGTAAGGGTTGCTACGTGCTTCCTACCATTGTAACTTTCATATTACTCCGATTAAGTGTTCTAGTTGCAGGCCGATGCGTTTCCCCTCGCGCGCAGAGAGGCGAAGAGTCCGCATATGAATGATGAGCTCCGTCATGCTGTCCTCGGTCTCTTAGTCCACAAGTGTCTGAGACGCGATGCCGATCCAGCCAACGGCGAATGGGCTTGTTGGATCGGAGGGTAAAAAGCATGGCTACTGGGTACACCTAAGGGTGTAAGATGCCCCTTTTCTTCTCCGCGCGTCTTGCCCAACTCAGTCATATCTTGCGAAATTCATCCTATACTTCGCTCCATCCGTGAGCAATGCCTTTCGCGAGCTATTGAGTTGTAATAGCCTGGTTGTCTAGGTCTATTACACGTATGCCCTACGAACCCCCATGCCGAGATCTCCTCTACAAACAATTGGTGCAATTGAATATCTCTAACGGCGATATGTGCTCGTACAAACGCGGCGGAGGGAGGGACGGGAATTTCCCAAGTCGCATGGCAGCCTTACCATAAGGCTCTACCTCTCGGGGCGCGAGCTATTTTCTTCCCGGCACGCCACCTTTCTACGGCGGAATAGGAGAGTGCAGCGCTGGGCACACAGCTCTTCGAAATTTCGTCTCCGCCCTCACCCCGCCCCCTTTTCGGTCACCACCGAGGAGATGTTTCTTTGGGGGTGAAATGAGCGAGAATCCCATTCATATGCTATTCTATGCCACAGAACGGTTTCCGACTTCCCGTAGGCTAAAACTTTACGAGGAGATCCCCGGCTCTTACCCGCATCGCGCATGGGGTCGAAAGTCTCATCGACCAGCTTTCCATCTTCGATACTAAGGGGGTAAAGCTTGTCGGGTTTGTTCTGGTGTTGCGACCTATCTACAAGGTCAATACGCATCGTGTCCTTATCGGGCATGCGAATAATACCCCTTTTCCCCCAAATGAGAGATTTTCGGGGTACTTCTCGATGTTCCGTGCAAGTCGAGGGTTTTCGTTGCAAATGTGTCCTCCTTTTCACGTCTCGATCTCCGGCGCGCTCGTCGGCTCGCAGCGCCAAAGGAGGGCGGCTTCTCCAGTAAGCAATTCCCCTCTGACGGTGGCTCACGCATCTTCAGGTATGGACTCCTTAGGAAAGAGAGCAGTACGAATATCGGAATAAGGAGCGGCGGGTAATTTATCAGAGTGGGAGCCAACAGCAGGCTCTTACCACAACGGTTGAGCCCCCTTGGACACCAGGGTATATTCCGAGCGAACCTTTTGTTCCCAATGTAGGCCGAACAATAATCAGCGTGTTTTATTCCGTACTATATTATCGATTACCTTGATCGGCCAAATCTCTATGATCCGATACCACATTCGAGTCCTCGATATAAAGGTCGCTTAACCATTTTGACTAGAACCTGCAAGGGTACATCGTGTGAGACTCAGAATTATTAGGATATGGATTGGGTATGCTCTAGAAGCCACGTAGGAATAATAATGGAGACCTTGCGTAGGAAACCTCATCCATTCGCCGTCTAGTATTCTGTGGAGGGCCTCGCCGCCGTATTCCGTCCATGCGCTCTCCGTGCCTCTGAGTTGATTTTTATCAGCTTGTGCGCACACCACTCATTTCCCGTCCTGCAATTCATCTACCGCAGACATCTTCAGATATAGAACCGAAGAGCTGTGCTGACTGCTGGGGTAAATTAGCATACGACTCAAGGCTTGGAGTGGGAAAATTTACTGGCTTGGAGCGCTCGCGTGTCTTACCTCGGCAGATTTTACCTCGCGGAGATGGCTGGGAGATCCTGTGGTTGATAGCGAGAGTACAAGAAGCCTTCAGTGTCTACTCTCCCGTCAACATTAGCATATTTATATTCGTCTTGAGAGAGACGAGGAAGACCCACAGGATGGTATTGTAGACGAACCTCGGGGCCGAAAAGTGTAGAATAGTGTGTCTCTTCAGTGGGGGCTGTCTCGCAGTGAAGCCAAAGTAGAGTCTAGTATCATGGCTGTGAGCCGCCCAGGATTAGAATCTGGGTAGTAATTCCTCGTCAGGATTGCACAAGTTGCTGTACCCCGGACTTAAAATACCTTTGAGTTCCCCACTGAAAGCTTTCCCGCTGATATCTTGAGTGGAAGAGCTTCCACAATGCCTCGTCACCCAGGCGTTTCTCCGTGATCGGTGCCACCGCCGCTCACGTAATGCCCCAGTCACCGACTCAAGCTGGCCGTCATAGCCATCGAGATAATAGCCGAGCCATTGCCAACACCGTACGTCCGCGTTTCCTCTCCGTTAGGCGACGGAATCCTATGCTTCGTGGGTCCCCCCGGCACGAAACCCCGTGGCCTCCTGAGTGCATGCTCCGCTGGATTGTTCTTGCGGGACGCCGGCTTGGTCAACCGTCGCCGCTTCGCGTGCTCCTCCAACTTCTTCTTGCTCATGTTATCCCACATGTCGTCAATCATGCTACGAGCGCGGACCTTTCCCGTGAAATGATCTTTCTTCATGGCAACGTGGCGTCGCTTCGTCTCGTCCCACTTCAGGCCTAGGTTGGCTCCCTTGGGTGCCGCCGCGTATTTGGCGTCAACGCCTTCATCATAATCATCATCGTCGTCACGCTTACGCTTGGTACTGAGGACAGAAGGACCGCTAGAGGCGGTAGTAGACGGCTTCTTGGTGGTGGCATCAGACTTGGACTTGGATTTTTCCACCTTAGTGGCATCACAGGAGCCATTTCCGGCCACTCGGGTAGTAGAAGACGACGGCATGCTACCTTAAAATTTCCTACGCGCTGAAAGGTTTGGATATCGGAATGCACAGGATGGTTTACAGCGAGGTCGTTGAGAGAAGACGGCAGAGCTTGAGTAAAGAAGGATGATGAAGCTGATTGATTAATTCAATCAGCAATCATAAAGGCATGAAGATGGAAGTTGCAGGAAAGGTTGTGGCTGACAGGAAAATACTGAGGGATGCAGAGGAACAGTCACCTAAAGGTTGCTCCGGATGTAGATGGTAAGTGAACTTGCGTTGTCCTGCTGGCCGGAGACGAGTTGATTAGTAGAGATCGTTACCCCTGAGACCCATTTCTTAGAAGTAAACATCCGTATCAAATGCTTTTATTACGTTCTTTACTGGCAATTAAACCAAGCTACTCTTTTAATTCCCTAGGCACACTGTCCGTACGGTATTCGACGGACGGCTATCATCCCCCTAAATTCTCGTAGTATCTTCTTATGGCAATGGCATGGCCTATCAGGTAGTAGTCGAAGCGCACGATACAGCTCTTTTGGTAAGGTCATCAACAGGTACGGTACGAGGTTTCAGTAGATACTACTACGTGCAGATTCAATTCACGTTTTTCGTCTGAGCTAGAGGGTCAAGAGCAGATTTCCCTGACAGACGACAAGGATTTGAGCAGTCGGCTTAACCAGCTGCCGAAGAGCACTCATGAGGACTCGAAACACTCTGCGGTATTATCGTGCAATAATTCTACGCAAAGGAGGTCTCCTGTATTATGTTCTCCTTTGGCAACGGCGCCTGCACACTGATCTGTCAGGCTACGGCGCTTCGAGACCCGAGATACCCAGTTGAGCGATTCGATTAGAGAGAAGTTCCACAATCAGAGCTGGAGTTTTGACTCATTGAGGGAGCTTAGCTAAAAGTTCCCTTTTACATGAGGTATTGATACGGTATTACGGCGCTCCGTATAAAGCTGTATCTGTTTAGCCATCACCAGTCGTGCATTCTCGTTCGCTGTGCTTTAAGCTTTGAGGTCTCAGACTAATGAATCATACCCTTTCCTGCTAAGCCCACGTATACGGCTAATGTTTTTAGGTAGCCCATCGTTACCACAAATCTTGTTGGCTCTCATGGATCACACCAGCTCGAGCACTGGAGGAAGCATAGACTTCCAAGAAGTCCCTGGGCGTTTATCCCTCGATGCCGCACCCCTCTGCCTTGGAAAAAGTAGTCCAATACCTTGGAGCGGCTCCTGACAGAATAGGTACGCGAACATAACCATTATAGGTCCATCAGATATCATCGACGCGAGTAGGTCCTGTTCGCAGTGGCAGCAAGGTCGCCCTATTTTTCTAATACTATTTTACTAGACAAGTTACTACCCATACACCACCGTATGGAAGAGCAGCGGACCAAGCAGGAGCGCTAGAGGTTTCTCTCGTCATAACCTCAAGTCCATATATATAGCAGTCTATGGTTGATGGCGTGGTTCATATAATTCACTAGTAGACTACGGGTGAACGGAAGCTCTGGCCAACTCCCCATTCAAGAGTTCGTGGTGAATCAGTGTCGAACGAAATTCGGGGTTTGCCTTATGACTAGAGCGAAATTCTATGCCGCTCGCTTCATAGTAGGACCTTCTTGGACGGCCGTGTGCGGCCACGGCTGATTAAGTAGTTCTTCGTATCCGAATAAGGAAAACTCTACGCAAATTGCGCCTGATCGTGGTAGTCTCAAGCTAGGAACGTTGATTGCTGTGCCTGACATCTGACATCAATCTAAAGGGTGTGCCATCCCTTTCCAGCAAGCACTCACTCAAATTTCTAGCTCTGTCTAATCAATGTTGACTCGAGCTTCAAAATGGGATGGCCGTTTGTCTCTTATTATAACCCAGCGCTCCAGGTTTTATGGCATCTACACGATCCCCTACCCTCATTTGCGATACCATCATGGCCTCCAATACCTTGGGAACTTAGTCAGGTAGTCTAGACCGTCTACCTCTCTCTATTGCAGCTGGAGCAATACTGCAATAGAATCCAGCATCATACTCCTATACCTTTCCGGCCGCCGTGTAATTATGAGATGATTGACATCAACGTCTACTCGTGTATTGTCGTCATGGCGAGTTGTCTTAGCATCTTGGAGCAGCAGCCTAACCTTCGCATATGGCCCCAACCGGACTGCCCACCAGTAAACAATTAGGACGTGGAACTCATTTATACCGTCCACAGCCCATGCCGATTTCAAGGTGCCTGCGGCGTAATGTCCCACTCCCTTGCCTAGGGAGGCCAGCCACCTGATCAATAGTAGCTTCCATATTTCGATTCGCCGTGGACGAGTTTGACGAACTCCTCGGCGATGATCTCCTCTGCCACATATATCAGCCATGTGTCTCGAGCGAATTTCCAAAATAGTAACACAAAATCAACTCACCAGTCCTCTCCGAAGGATGTAACTCATCATACCTGCGTATCGCTAGTTAGTCTCGTTCTGCCACCAAACAGCGCGCACCATCCCCAGCGCAGATTTCTGAGGCGAAACTCACCACAGAAAACTCGAAAGCGGGTGCTGTGACCCCTCGCAGTCGTCACCTTCGGCATTAAAACACCGCCAATAGAATCCCACGACATCGGCCGGCTCGTCTAGGTACCGCTTTGGGTGCGCGATGATGTCCTCGACCAGGCTGTGCACGTCGAAGACGGCGAAGGTGGCGCCCGGCCACCTGTCCTTGACGAGCAGCTGGAAGGGGGCGCCGTACTCGAAGATCCTGTTCACGGCCGTCGTGTACTCGTGCATCTTCTGCTCGTACGCCGTCGTGTTGTAGTTCATCTTGGTGGCCCAGTAGCGCGTCACAATCTCGCCGCCGTTCTGGGGCGCCGCGTACATCGGCGAGCGCTCGAGCGGCACCGTGTTGAACAGCACTGAAACATGTCAGTCGTTGACCCTCTTTACGTGATCGGGGCGGAAGAGTAGCACGGGAACTTCAAGGTGCGGCTTTAGGGGCTAATGTGGGCTCCCCTAGGACGCCAAGTAGGAGAACCTGTGCACCGTAGACCGGGGAAAGGGACTAAGCAATCATTTCAAAGTCAGCTTACCGAAATGCCGTCCACCAGCACCGTATAGGGAGTCGAAGACGTGCCAAATGCAGTCGACGAAATCATCGGCGAAGGTAGCGCCCCTCTTCTGCGAGTCTGACAAGAATGCATTGCCCCCCAGGTCGTTCGTCCCGATCCACAGCGCGTACACCGTGTTGTTGGCGCGCACATTCTCCGTAAAGTCCTCGCCGTATAGCGTATTTGTTCCCGTCGTCGGGTCCATGTATGCCATGTCGGCGAGGAACGCAGGGACCTCGTAGTCGGCCACAGACGGGAACGGGGCGTTGATGGCTTCCAAATTGCGCGGGGTCAGCTCGTTGGAGCATGTTGCTCCGCTAACTGCACGAGAGGCTTATGTTAGCTAGTTTATGAGGAGCTTACGGGACGTTGCGCTACAGCTTGGTTGCGGCGTATTCACGGGCAGCTTTTTGAGCTGGAAATAGAGCATCACAGCTGTTATACGTGACAACTGAGGCTCAAACGGTGGTTCTTACCGGCATAGTTGAAAGTAGTAGCGCCAAGTGCCAGTGATGCGAAATACGGCCAGCTGTAGCCTCCGCTCGCAGTAGAGTTGGACGTCGAGATGGAGGTACCAGGCGGCGGCGGCCTCCCGCCATTTTCGATGAACCATGACAGTCTCCCTTCATCCGTGTAGCTGTCACCAAATACGACCAGGTTCTTTATATCCTCCAGACTGCGGACGCCAGCTGCGACAGCGACCCCCGCCCAGACCAGGACGAGCGGTAACATCATAGCAATAACGTGAGGGCACGACGAGACCGCCGTTGTCGTCAGCTCAGAACGAAGGGAACTCTACGTCGTAATATAGGGTGGGCTACAGAAGCCTATTGTGCGGTTATATGCGCCTTTTATAAACTACGCCCGCATGTCTCCAACCCCACCCCTTTCATCCGGAAGCTTTGGTTAGCCTGTGCCAGTATCGCCAGTATCGTCAAAGTGGCATCATCGGACTCTTGCTGGCCTTCATGCACACGCAGTGATCCTAGACGGCCCTGGCCCATTGGCGAATCAAGGCCCAACGTAACAGCGGACTGGATATCCACCCTTGTCGATATGGTATGTAGATATGCATGGTGAACCGTCATTATGGAGCTTCACGCTCCGGGTGTTTTAGCTGCGTGAGGGGCTCGTGAGGGGGAAAGTTGGAGTGTGGGTTCATAGGATAAGTGTTAAGCCTTGCACAAAAGACCTTAAAGCTTTGCCCAACAGAAAGTTTAGGGCTTTTAGATAGCTAATAGGAAGTATCAGCAAATAGGACCAGAGGCGAAAATTATGTTTCCAGTTTGCCATTTTCGCAAGAGGACCACGTTGGGGCAGACACTATTGTGTTCGGTTCATATGCTATCTAGAATTTGTTCTCAGGGTTGGAACCGGAATAGTAGCACCAAGCAATGCAGCCAGGCAAGCACTGTAACACCAGGTCTTGGTTTAAACCCATCGAGGCAGTTGAATTGCCCATGGCCATGCAAGTCTGCGTTGTCTGGTCTAGTACAAAGGTCATGATAGACCCGAAGAGTTTGCTAGGTTGGTGGCCTTAAATACTTCTAAGCAAACACGACTCCGGCGGGCTGTCCTCTTTCCAGCAACTCTACGTTGCATCGGACTAGTTGTCCGTAATCTCATAGCTACCAGCCGCTACAGCTGAGGGGCACGGCAAAAAGCTCCGTGTGCGATGTGTCGTCACCCAGCCGGTAGATCAAGGTGGCTCGGTAGCCGAAGGCATCCCCGAATGCCTGAAGAGGTTCATGGGGGATCATGAGAGGTGATAGGCTTGAGGGATGCGTGTATTGTAGTCGTAGACTTTCAAAGTCCCTTTACGAATCAAGATAAGGCTCGAGTGGGTAACAAGGCGAATAAAGGGCCTCTGTATTAAGCCAAGTACTACTAACATTAAACCAGCATGTAGAGCTAGATGCCGAGGCGAGAATTAACAGCGCTCTGGCCCGACCGGAAGGCAAACGGCTACCTAGATAATAGGAGAATGGAGGGTACTTGGAGTCGTATATTCAAAACAATAGATGCTTGATCAGAGAGATGAGAAGGTTACAACATGCTGTTCATAATTGTATTACAGAGGTGTGACATCTCAGCTTCCACAGCAGGCTGGAAGCCATCGGAGCCTTGGCACCTGGCAAGCTATCGAAGAATTTTCGCTGCCATGTCCAAATTAGGCTTAGCTCTTCCCGGCAGAATGCTACTGATTGTGCGCGCACCACCCACACCGCTTTCAGCATATATAAACCTGGCTTCCCTCGCGCGGTCTACGACCGCCTTCTTCCTTTTAAACCCCATCTTAGTGCACGGGCTTTACGCATGGCAGTGAGGATCCGTCCGAGCCTGCGTTTTTGCTAGTTGAAAACTATACTATGACCACTCCAGTTCGGCTTGTCTGGGCTGGGAATTTTTGGAACGCGTCATTTGTTTTGAAACAAACTTGATCTTTGTTTTTCATCACCATCGGTCCATTGACGGAGCGAGGCGAAGAGGAACCTGTCAAGGCCTGGCACAATTCCATTGCGGCTTGCGCAGAGCCGTTGTACTGAATACCGGGGATGCTATGAATATCTAGATGGCGTGGCTGTATTGTAAATCTGCTTGTATTTTGCTAGCTATTTTAGAGAAATAAGATGATTTATCGAGACAACCATGATGTTCCGATTGTGATGCAAATGATTCCCGCAGCCCGCCATGTCGTGTCAATGTGCTAATCCGTGATAGCAGCAGTGCCACGAAGAATTTTCAGGCTCTTAAATCTATTTGCTTTCGAATTGCCTATCCGGTCGGTATGCGCATGCGCGTGGTCCTCCGAGCGCGTCTTTTTGCGTTGATGCCTATGGAGCCTGCCTGCCTGCCTGCCTGCTGCTGTTGATCAGCGTCTCCCGAAACTACCTACTCGAGGTGCATGATTATCTTACACCAATGAAACCTCCCCAGTGACGACGCTGGTAGCCGTCTAGCTTTGGTCTTGTCTAACTCGTGCTGAAATCGCGATCGCTCTCGGATCGTGGTTCGCTGTCGCCATGTAGCCAGCTACCCCAATTATCTGCCATAGCAGTCACGCGACATGTTGCTCTCGCATCAACGCGTCGTCGCGGTGTTTGTGGAATTTTGTATCGTCTTGGCTGTGCGTAAATCCTCCTCAGTCGGTCGGGCGTCTCGGGTCGTAGACTTCGTAACCCTCGTCCTCCGTATCACTCTCCGCGTTCTCGTCCATCAACACGGCCCGCCTGATCTCGGTCTTGTTCTCTTTATTCTTGTCATCCCTTACAACATCATCCTCAGCAGCAGCACCGCCAACAGGCGCAAACGCGCTCTTGAACCCGCTCTTCTTGAAGCCGCCTTTCTTGAAACCGCCACCGCCGCCGCCGCCGCCACCGCCGCTCGCCGTCGCGCTCGCACCCGTAGTCGAACCGGCAGTAGTATTCATGGCGCCCGCGTCGCCGAGCTTGATGCTGATGAGTCCGTCGGCCTTTGCCTCGGCCTTGCGAGCCCTGGCGCCGGCGGTCGGGTCCTTCACCATCTGCTTCATGTCCTTCATGCGCTGGCGGTGGCTGTGGTCGTAGCTGCTGAGGTGGGCTTCGTAGTCGTTCATGCGGGAGTACCCCTTGGAACAGAGGTCGCAGTAGAAGGACTGCATGGCGGCGCGCGCCGAGGAGGTCTGCGCCGGAGGGAGCGTCTGGTGTCTCTGTAGAGGTGAGAGTCCATATCATAGCATGGTGCCTTGCACGCGGTGTGGGGCTTACTGGAGGCATTTTGACGGTTTGATGTTGCTCTAGTGAGAGTATGAAGGGCGACGTTATCGCAAGTCGCTCCAAATCTGGAGACGCCCGACGCTTTCGTCAATCCTGATATTCTGATTTGTCAAGCGGCGATGCTCTACTAGTAGCGAGAAGGGAAAGGAGCCGAAGATGGCGGGGTCGATGGAGCTTTCTCTAACTTAACGTTACAGTAGGTATTACTGTAGGCCGACCCCGGATTTTAGTCCGTTTAAAGCAGCCCTAAGTTAACCCCCGTCAAAATATCTTGCATAAACGTTAATATATTTATATTTATATTTTTACTTATGTCCATATGTAGCATTCTTCGAGATGTGACGTCGGCCTGGTGTTGACCTCGACGCTTTTTATCCAGCATTCACCACCACCACCACCACCACCACCACCACCGCTTTTCCTGGGCCTGATGGTCTCCGGCCACCGATGGATTCGCCGTGGTTAAAGCGTCAGGGCTCGCAAGAGACCCTGATGTCTCTTTTAGAGCTGGATCCGACACCCATGGAAAGCGAGGACGATCTGTCTAGACAGCTGGGAGGCTCCACGATAAAATCCCAAAATAGCACATCCTCGTCGCTCGGTCTCAGCGGCAGCGGACACGGCGCGATATACTACTGTACGGAAATCACTGCCCTCGTCTGTCCCTAAAAGAAAAATGAGAAGAACCGCCAGTGGTAACAGTATACCGCGTTCAAATAGTAACCCGCATCCAACGCTACTCGAGCTACACCTTCACCTTCTTCGCCGGCCTGCACATCACCAACACCTCCCTCATCCCGCTCATCTACCGCTCGGTCCCCCGCTCCGAGCCCTTCCTCGTCATGGCCCGCGAGCTCTACCAGACGCCGCTGACCGAGCCCCTCCTCGTCGGCCTCCCCGTCCTGGCCCACGTCTCGTCCGGCATCGCCCTGCGCCTGGTCCGGCGGCACCAGAACAGGAAGCGCTACGGCGAGCACAAGGGCTCCGCACTGCCACTGCCGTCCATATCCTCCTCCTCTGGCAGCAACGGAGGCCGCCGCATACCGTCGCCATGGCCCTCGTTCAACAACATCTCTATCTCGGGCTATCTCTTCGCGACGGTGTTCGCGGCCCACGTGGCCATGAACCGTGTGCTGCCGCTGCTCGTCGAGGGCGATAGCTCTAACGTCGGCCTGCAGTACGTGGCACACGGGTTCGCGCGCCACGCCCGCGCCCACGCGCCCGGCTTGCTCCGCGTCCAGGGCTGGGCCGCCTACGCCGCGCTGCTGTCCCTCGGCGTCGGACACATGGTCTGGGGCTGGGCCAAGTGGCTCGGCGTCGCGCCCCCGGCCGGCTGGAAGAAGACTACCTTCGACAGGAGGATGCGGACGAAGAGGCGCAGGGCCTGGTGGACGATCCAGGGCGTTGTCGTGGCCGTTGCCGGACTGTGGGCCGCGGGCGGATTAGGCGTCGTTGCGAGGGCCGGCGCCGCAGAGGGTTGGCTTGGAGGTGTGTATGACGGGATCTATAGCCGGGCTTGGCAGTAGATGCTGTATGGATGCATGTTCGGTGTTTTGTCGCATTTTCAAGCATTTGGAGAGGGCGTTGGAAAAAAAAGTAGGACTGCGTCTCTAGAAGGTAAATGACATATTCACTACGAAAGCACGCTCATCGAATGCTAAGTTTGCCGTTCGTTTCGCCACATTCCATGAATCGCTTCGAATCGTCACGGTTGCGGACCTGTTTTCTTGACAACGCGGCTCGGCTTACCCACAGTCACATCAACAGAACAGGTATTTAGAGCCATTTTACCTTCCACAATGACTCATGGCTCCCCGTTCTCGACGGCTCAGCCATCGACTTCCTGTCTCTACCCTATACGAGAAACACTCGCGCACTCCTATGCCACGGTGATGACGGTTCTACAGGCGATCCGTCACCTTGTGTTACGTCACCGCATTCAGGAGAAAGCATCAACTATTGACTATCCCCATAAACCGGAGTCCAGGTCGCCAAATAAAACATCCTCCTGTCTCAAATGACTTCCCACCTGCCCACACGCCAGCTAGCTACCAACCAACCCCGCCAGATGGTCCGTGACTCGAAGACGTCGTCAAAAAGGAGACAACAATGTGCAGAGCGTTCACGACTGACGGCATATGTCCCTCGTGCCAGGCACAAGTCTCCTCGCAGCTGCTATACCTGCGCGTCTGCGAGATGACCACCCACACCCACGCTCGTGGGGTTCACGGGAAGTTCCCGCGGGGAGTGGTCGAGGAAAAGGCGCTACGATATGCGCCACAGCCTTGCAGCCGCCCTGTTTGATCGCTGGCTTACCTGACAATGGCGGAGGAGGGCAATGTATGGCGTGAATTTTCAGAGGTCCGGGCGTTTAGGGAGGAGCCGGACGGGTCTGGTGAAGTGAGAGGGAAATAAGGGCCCGAGGTGCCTGAGTAGTTTATTTTGGCGGGTTAAGAGCGGTGTTGGGGGATGGGTTGTCTTATAGTGTTGGTATAGGGGCAGGTCAGTTTCCAGCTCTATGCCCAGCACCTGTTTATAGTGTATCCTAGTCGTCGTTGCGGATGCCATCAGGGTAGTTCTGCTGAACACTGCCGACTTATCCGCCGCCAACCCAAGCATACCAGGCAGTAACTGTAGTGAAGAACCAAGTCACCTCACAGAGGCTAGACTTTACGCACTGGTGCGTGTCACGACAGGGTAGCCCGGATAACGCCGAAACTTAACGCGACTCGCTTGCTGCCTGATCCGCGGATATGGGCTCTCTTGAATTGTGTTTCGTGCAAGTCGAGTTGGCCGGCTAGTAACGCGGAGTGTCTAGTACGTGTCATATGCCCGAGTTCAAAGGGGTTCAAGCAGCCAGAACCGCTGATAGGGATTATTAGTGCATGCGCTGCTTCTATACACTTATTTACCCCCTAGAAGCCCTCATTCCTGTTCACCGCCAAGCCCACTTTCTACCCAGGGTATCTAGTGGAGTCTCATACAAACCTGGAAGTAGAAGCAACTCTTTCTAGGCTGGAGCCTTACAGTCACTGTAGCGCATTTACTACCGGATGCCGAGCACTGGAAGCAAAGTTGGGGTTGGCTCTGGGAAGTGTAGAATTAAAGCCTAAAGGTTACGGATTAGGTACACAAGATTCCCCGTGCTGCATCCTTTCCCAGCCAATAACAGCGCCGCCAGGACCACCTCCCGCCAAAAAACCAAGGCCGAGACGCCGTGCCCGAACTTTAAATCACGGATGTATAGCTGAAGGGTCGGCTTGGCCAGGGGTGGTTGGTCAAGGCAAGGGAGGTTGTTAGGGGGAATGGTCGGTCGAGGCAAACGCGGTCGAAGCTGAATGAGGTGGTCTGGTCTTCGAATGACCCAATATAAAAGTTCGACCCTCTCTAGTGATCCGAACAGAGCTTGGGTGCGTCAGCCAGGGGCTGGCGACTTATAATTGCTCCGAGTTACTATTTGGCTAATAATGATCCTTTGCCCGAAGACATATTAAGTAGATAATCATCATCGCACTTACCTTCAAAATGTTGGTGATCAACGACCTGACCTGGCCGCCTGGGTGATCCCAGAAAACAGAACTTTGGTCGGAGGGAGGATGATACGAAAAAGAGCCTGGGCGGCACACCCAGAGAACTCATGACTTAGAAGTGCTCAGAGTTACGAAGGGAGACGTCGGCTGATGATGTTACGCACCAGAGTCCCGACAAGCTGGCGTCGTCCGACATAGGGACCAGGGCCTACTGAAGTCGTACGCGTAATATGGCATGGACAGATGAGTGTCTGGCTTGCTGGTGGGATCAGAGAGGTTTATGGACGAGAGGCAGGAGAGAGTAAGGAGACGACAGAATGAGAGAAATGTGCATAATAGTTCCGGATGGAGTGTGCGCCTGTTTCGTTTGGGAGAACTGGAGGGGGAAGAGAGGTCGGGGTTGAATTCTCAGATGGACTTTGTACAGGAACTTGAAAGCTCCTCGCTTCCTCCTCGTAGTCGGCTGTGGAAAGGTGCCATTTTGGCCTCTTCACCGTTGGGAAAGCCCTATCGACATCAAGGCAAGTGCTTACGGCGCCCCTTAGGTATTACGAGGAAAGTACGTCCTCGGATGCAGCGCGATGTCGTAGCAATCATCCAGTTGGTTAAGACCCCAATTCGGACTTCAGAGCAATGATCGTGCTACATTGTTGGTAAATGGTTTCCCTTGTGTTTGTATCGATTCTGTCGTCTCCAAGAGGGAAAATGCAGAGGTCCATCTAAACGTCATAGGCAGGGGCATCATTCCTTCGATTGCTGCCACGCCATTTCCTATTTCTCTGACGGCCCAACGACATAGATATGTCAATAAAGATGTGAGGTAGCTACAACTACGTTAGTCCAGCAACCAGTTCTGGCGGCCGACTTCGTCTCGCGCCCCTTCCTTGGACAGAGTTACGTTGGTTTAATGTAGCATCTCTATAGCAGCCTTACCGCTGTGCTTAACTTTGTGGAGATAGACGACATTCGAAACCTTCATTGAGAGCCAGAACGGAGCCAGTAGCAGCTACTGGTCAGGGCTAGACTGGTAACCATGCAAAGTTGATACTGGTGTCTTATGACGTTCAATGCCTAATAACTCCGATTCAGGGGCCCGCTTATTTTGCACTTCATTTACGAATCCAAGACCGTTAGAGGAAGGATTTCTGCACACGGTTGCTTATCCGTATTGCGAGTTCCAAGTTTTATGAAATTCCAACACTTCAAGCGTTCCGAAATGTGTGGGCACAGCTAGTAGTCCCAAGGCGAGGATGGAAGATATTTACGAACTCCGCCATGCGTCTTGGCCTATCCCGCGATGTCTTGTCAGTTGAAATAGGGAGGGGTTAAAATAGGGGTAAGACGACCCACACATCGCTGTAAAGATAAACTATCTGGTTCTGAAGCCCGCAAGTCTGATCACTCAGCATAGAGTTTCACGGGTATTTGGCCTATGTTTTCATTATCCTTCCTCTATTACATAGCTTCGGCTATAGTCGATGGATCGTTTAAGGAGGGCAAAATGCGGTTTTGCCGGTCCACTCTCTGTGCCCGGAAAGTCGGGGAATTAATCCACGGTAACTGGTCGCGTTCGAAGCCACCTATCATTCAACTGCATGCAAGACAATGTTCATCTTCTAGGTATCCATCTCAAGCCTAGACCTTAAGAACTGATTTATAACTTGATATATACGGTGGCTTACTGTTTAGTCACCGGTGGCCGTAAAACACACCTAGAATATTGGGCCCAGGTGCAACCATTCCCAACCATGAACCCAAACCTCACAACAAATATAAAGGCTAGGAATTTATGGCTCACAATGTCATGCTTCTCCGAACGCAACGGTATGAAAAAATTATTTTGAGAATATATGAAGAGCCTCTAAGACATGACTGTGTCTCATTTGGTAATGCTCGATCGAACCAGCTCCGCCCTAAAAAGTGCCGCATAGCCTTTCCCAGCCGGTACCTATCTCCATCCGAACCACCGGGTTGCTAGGCAAACCTCGCAACTCCTACTAATCGTCTGCGGTGGCCTCAGGAGGCTCTCCTGTCTCCGTGTTCAACAATGAGCTTTCATTCTCACGCGCGACCAAACAAGTCGCGTAGGTTGTGCGGACCCGGAGTCGGGCTGGCGCTGTGAGTATGCAGAGGCGTAAATGGATCATTGCAGACGTGGCCTATGGTGCAAACGCAGCTTTCCGCACAAGCGTCGCATTCGGGGCCATCGCCGAGCTGGAGATAGGAGCAGTGGGAACTCTCGCGGCGACAGTACAGACAGTGGGCCTCACACGCCTCCACGGTCAGCGGCAGCTCACATGCATGGTAGCAGGTGAGCCAGCAGTCATTGCAGCTGGGGTCGTCTCGCGGGCAGAATCCCGGAAAGGTTTGCGCGAGCGCTCCTGTCGTGGCGGAAGGGAGAAGTGCGAAGACAGTAGTGAGCCGCATGGTTAATGTAGGCATTCGTGGGAAGCGGGTGACTAAGGTGCAGTATTTGTGTTAATATATGGTGAAGATTCGCCTACCTAACTCACAAGTCGTAGACCCTTTGAAGGATGGAGATTGGGGGAAATATGAGGAGAGCCCTTTGGGTTTAGGAGTCCACCTATTATAGGATTTTGGGGTTACATTTTAGTGAGTATATCGACAGGGCTATTGCATAATATTACTTGTACACTGCTGCAGACCATCAGCCGCGAGTGAAGAGGTCTGTACAGCTCTGAATGTTGAAACAGGGATTAAGTCGGGAACGCCCGCGGTCCGCGTAATTATAGTCATACTGCCTAATTCAGAGATAAGGGGTTACCTTTATCCCCCAAAGCCATACACTTGAACGGTACTCTCCGTCCACAGAGTGGACGAAAGGTCTAGCTTAAGGGAGTGAGCCCGGGACCTTCATTACAGGCAGAGGCCCGACCTCTTTCGCATTGGCTATATCCTATCGGATTCCAGCGCAACTCACCCATGTACGCACCATTATCTTTTGCGACTTATGACCTAGATTCATTTTCATATTAGTTAGAGGATGGGAAAAGGCCGTCTAGTGTCTCACACGCAATGCTGTAGCGACAATAACCTCTTGATATTGCGGCCTTGAGCACGGTAAAGTAGCCTTTGTTCCCTCAGCATGCGATTCACGATATTGGCTCGCGCTAATTCTGGCTCAAGCTGGTGCGTCTGCATAGTCCGGACGAATGAAGATATGTAACCACTATACCCAGACGCGATAGTGTAAGCAGACGCCATCTTCGAACTTCAACAACGGGGACATTGGCCGGTGGACGAAGATGGGCCTAGGCCGGAAGCAGAGCGGTTTACTCCGCATAAGCGACGAGTTTAGCTCCCCATATGGTCATCTTCGCATTACTAAATTGCTGCCCACACCTTCTTCTCACAATTTGTAGTGTCAGGAGAATGTAAAATATGATTCAGCTAGCCACTATTTACATAACCCATAAGTCTATTCCTGCCGGATCTCGCCTCTTAGATGGAGATATGATATGGTTCTGGCATACTATACCACTCCCCAATATTCAGCAAACGGATCGTCAGTCTGATTAAGAGCAACCCACTCCATCAGGTTCCGGATCCTCTCACTCTGATTTCTACCATGCAGATGCTCGATCCAAGATAACGTCATGTCCGTGCCCGCACTGACTCCTGAGCTTGTCCACAAATTCCCGTCAACTATCCACCGCGCTTTTGCGATCCAGTTGACTTTGTCAGCGTGCTCTACGCTCTTCACCCATTTGAAAGCGGCTTTGTTGGTCGTTGCGTTCTTTCCGGCCATCTTCCCGGTACGCGCCACCAGACTTGCTCCAGTGCAAATGGTCATCATGTAGTCGAGCTCCGGGTCATCCATACGCTCGCCCAACCAGTCTACTATGCGCTGCGTGGCCGTGATATTGCGGGTGCCAACACCGCCCGGGACGAGGATGACGTCGAAGTCGGGGGCATTATCCAACGTGTGGGTGGGGAGGACGTACTGCGTGAAATACGGAGAGGCAGATGATGCAAGCATTCCCTGGGGGATACCATTGATGATAGTCCGATCAATACTGATAGGATCCATGTCTGTAGCGACGAGCGATAGCGTCATAGTGTGATTGATGGAGAGAAGATTAAGGGCAGTTAGAGGCCCGAACATATCAAGCGCCGTCAGCGCCGGGTATATAACCATCCCGAGGCGAAGGGGGACTACAAAGCATTAGCTGAGGACATACGATGAACGAGGATGAACTTACTCGTGGTGTTCAACATGATGGGCAATCTGAACGAGAAATCACGCTGCTGCTGAAGTCGAGTACGAAGTGAAGTGAGCTAGTCCTTGTGGCAACCATGTTATGGATCGCTGATCATTTATATGTATCCAGCCCCAAGGTCTCAGAGACGCCTTTGGGAGAGCTAAACCAACTGTCTCGACATCAGCACAATGGTGTATGGGCCATAAGATTGTAAGACGCGGACTTCGCGGCCGGTCCGAACTCACCACCCCAGATGTTACCTTCCCCATGCCCATTAGCATCAGCGTTACATTGCTTTAACCTGCATCTCAGACCGAAATACCAGGCCTCTTTCCGCTCACGGGACTTACAGCCCCCCCAGTAACCATAGCCGTCGTGGTTAGTGCGGTGGCATCCTTGTTGTAGAGAGAGCATGTTTGAGCGCATTGAATATGCAGGGGTGTAGGTACGTGACTGGGCGGTCCTGTCGTCTACGTACAACGGCTCCCAAGATATGGGCCACCATTTGCTTAACTTCCGGGATAATGGAAGAAAAAGTGAAGGCAACGGATGCTATCGACCCCTTAGCCCCTGAACGAGACTTGTCATTAAGATAGCCAAGTTTGGGTGGATGGCGATCTACCTCTTAGATACTGTCTGAGTGGTATTTAATTCGAAACGGTCCAAGAAGCTAAAGGATCGCTTACTCATCCACGAGCCCCCTTTCTCATTGCTGAACCAGAACTGGGAAAAGTGCAAGTCATCTCCTAACTTACCATATAGCAAGTTGCGCGAGTCGCGCATTGTACTTTCGTAGCGTGCATAGTATATATTCTTTCTATACCTTTATCTAGTGGTACAATTACAGTTAGCAATCCCCAACAGCCAAAGACCGTTAGCCGTCATTTGCTAGCTTATTATGATTCATAGGACGTCGAGGCGGTTATCTTGCCAATCAAGCCCGTCATCGTCATTCGACTTTGCGTACTCAACTTTATAGTATACCCTCGTCAACATCAATTGCAGAAGGTATCCGCGGTGCAGCGACAGAAGCCTGCCGTTTTTGGCCAGACCTTGGCATGGGTTATAGCTTTTGCCGTAGCTGCCTGGGCAATAATTGCACATTCAAGGCAGACAAAAACAGAGTGCAATATATTTCAAGCTCGCTTTTGTCCGTGGCGACTGGGATTGAGGTTTTGTCCAGTGCTACGGTCCAGAACACTCCGGGATAGGAAACAACAGTCGAAGGGCTAGATGACCAATGTTTTTTAGCTATAGTTTCCGACTGTCAGGAGTTAGGGCCGGCGCCTAATGGGAGGGCTCCGGCATGGCAAGATGTATTAATCATGGGATCTATGCAGCTAAAATGCTTTGGAAACAAATGAAGATGACCCATTAATTGGCAACGTCAAATCAATTTTCTAACCCAGGCAAGATGGTAGGGGCTAAGAAACTGTAGAAGGGGGCGCCTTCATGCAAACGGAGAGCCTGATGTGTTGCTTCGTGGTTCCGAGTGTCACATTATTTGGTTCCATGGTAGGAAAGGTGTGCTTCCGGCGTATCCGATAAAGCTGGGTGTTGTGAGAACCCTGATCACGGCTCTGCAGAATGAGCTTTATGAGCAGGACCGGTGCATGGAGGAGTCTGGGAAATGTGTGGGCTGTTTTAGACTTGGCCGTAGACGGTCAGGTGCAGTACATTGTTCAGGCACTCATGTACCACCAGGGAATCGAACAAGAACTTGAAAATTTAGGGGCTAAATAATCGTTCATGACATCAGACTACTATCCGATACCTCCTTATTAATCATCAGAGTTAGAACTATCAGGCCCCTCCTTCTAGCCTTCTGGCTTAAAGCTACGTTATTGAAGGGGTGCGCTCCGACGACGGTCTTACAGTAGGTCTAGGTGTAATCTCGATGAACTATGCTCACACTCGTACTTAGAGCTTCGGGATGGTTCGGAGAGTGCATAACGGTGCTCCAACTTGTCCCACAGATTCATGTGTCTAAAGCTCCTCGTGCTTGACATCAGGCTTCTCCTCCACCTCGATTCTGCGAACGCACTGATAACCTCTGAACTTCCTCGCTCCGAGTTTCGCTTCGAACTGCAAAACATTGCGATTAGCAACCCATATATGTCCAAGGAGCAGAGGTCCATTACTCACCATTTCGTCAATCTCTTCCAGTGTCCGGCCTTGGACCTCGGGCAGGAAGAAGTAGACCCACATCGCAGTTACCATAGAGGATGGGAACCAGATGTAGCCGTATCGCGGACCCCAGTTCAGCGATTCCACGTTGATGAAATACGGGGCAGTAAACGAGATCAGCCAAGCAGCTAAGAATCCTACAGCTGACGCGGCGCCAAAGGTGTAGCTTCGTAGACGTTGTCTATAATTCATTATAACATTAGAACTATTCGTGTGGTGAGAGGGGAGGCCAGCTTGGGTCCGAAATATGAAATGAGTAAAATCTGAAAGGGCAACGCCAATGTAGTGTGGGCAGAATATCAAGCAACTTACGACGGGAGTTCCCCTCCGGACAGCCAAGCATAAGGGGCAATCATTGCCTATGTTCCGTTCTATTAGCATCCTGCAACGTGTGCTTGGCCACGGTCAAGTCTTACATTATAGCTTGAAATATATATGGTGGACAATCCAATGATCACTCTCCCTGTCTGAGTCGTTCCTGGGTTCTGGTCGTATACGACTGCGATAATCAGTTGGAGTATTCCACAAGTGATAAGACCGCTCATCAAGAGAACACGGCGGCGTCCATATCGGACAATAATCAACGAGTTAGCGACGAGAGCCAGGAGGCCAACTGTGCTGAATACGCAGCTCATCGCGAAAGGATTCGGCACTCGCGCCATAGTGAAGAAGTAAGCCTTGTATGCTGTCGAATGAAGTGAGCTAGTCTGCCGTAAAACTTTTGGCAAGGAACAATCTTACATATAATGAACATTGAACCACAAGCAGCTTGGCTAGTGACGCCGAATATTGAGAGAAAAGTCCGGCGCCTATCAATAGGGTTCTTGAACATGTCAACAACCCCGACGCTGCTTCCTATCTCACGCTCCCGGGCGATTGCGTCTTTGATCTCTTCAAGCTCGACTTCGACCTTGGCACTATCTGGTCTCAACCAGTGCAGTGCCTTGCGACCCTCTTCGACCCGCCCCTGAAGGATCAACCAGCGGGGTGATTCAGGTATAAAAAACAAGCCGGTGCCGAGGATGAAGGGCACAACGTATATTATCCCAAGTGGAATGAGATAAGACGATTTATCAGGTCGGGTCGAGGTAGAAAAATCTATGATCGTGCCGATAAGCGTCCCCTAAGTCACTGCCGTCAGGGGTGATCCCAAAGAGACGCTGGGAGGCCGCTTACAAATGAAGTGGAGAATTGAAATACGGACAAAAAGAGGCCGCGATACTTCGCCGGACTGCTTTCCTGGAGCCTATCAATTCTCATAGTTAGCACTTACTCCTTGCATGCCATAAGTGAGCTCAAAGCCCGGTAGGTCTAAGTTCGATCGTTGCCCAGGGACATCGTATTGAGTTAGGAGGGCAAGGAGAATGTTGTAGCACCAAAGGGGCTCTTCATTCTCCCGGCTCCGTCCAACGGCCGGCATTCTGATATCCGGTAAAGGTTGATCAAGTAGAGCAATGGATTCGTCTCCAAATAAGGGAATACATACCAAAGTTGCGAGAAAACCATGAAGTAACCGTTGGCTAAACCGTTGAGGAGCCGTCCGACGTATAGAGCGTTGATGTCCGTGGTCGTCATCATAATAATGTCGGAAATGTAACAGCCCACGATAGCCAGATACAGACAAGTCTTTCGACCTAGTTTAATCGCAACGAAACCTGCAGTGCCGGAACTCATGAAAGCGCCCAGTGACATGAGGGATGTGATAAGTTGCTGACGGACTGGGGAGATATTCCATCCAATAACAGAATCAGAGGCCTCGTGACCGTATACCTGTCCGCACCGAGTTTTGTATGAGCGAACTTCATGGCCTAGGGGTCCAAAAAGGGCCAACATACTTTGAGAAAGCCGGGCATCGCCTGCAGGCCGCCGATGAGCCCAAAGTCAATGCCATATTGGAACGGCGACAGAATAATTAGACCACAGGCAAGGAAACACCGCCAATGGTCACGGATTGTTTGATCTTCTTTGATTGCCATTGTCACAACTAGTCCCTCGACAGATTCATCCAGGAAACTTCGACGTGGGGAGAACGGAATGCCCATTCACATATAAACCGCTTCGGGGTTCCCAGGGGTGTAAGCAGTGTAGCAGTGCATTGTCCTGTAAGTGCCGAAAAAGACTAGAGCAAGCGTCCCGTTTGCCAGGTAGTGTTGCATTCTAGGCGTTAGTACAACGGCATGATAATGCGGAGGCGGGGATGCGGTGTGCGTTGTGCTAACTGGCCAACCCATTCAGCCTGTTGAAGCAGCCAGGTCATATTCTGCGTGCCCTGACTGATTTATCCAATTAGAGTAGATGACCACCAAACCCATGTTGTTCCAAAACAGATAGGTGAAGGCTTGGGGCACAGGAGCATGCCGCCACTATGGAGGGTCAACCGGAGGCGGAGAAGTAGGTCATTGTTGAATAGATCGTACATTATGTCCTACTAGGGAGAGTTAAAGTTGTAGGCTCTTATTAAAACGCGTATAACTGCTTCTTCTTAATGATTTACCCTATACTGGTGGAATACATCTACGCCCTTAGCAATTGAACTGCAAGGCCCTCGGCGCTCTGTCCTAATCAACGACAACCTTCAATGACGGATGCATGTCCAAGGTTTGGGATAGACCAATCAGCAGCACTTCCACTCCGCTCAAAAGTTCGGGATGGTGCATGTACTCATGGAGTTTTCGGGGCCGAATACGGAATCCGTACCTCGATATATCCACAGTTGATTGGGCCCAAGCACACCTCGCGTTGGGACACTGGGATATGGTCCTAGCTATACTTGCGCTTTTAGGTTTCGGCTTCGTACGAAGATTCCACTTGATCCGTGGCCGGTTTAATGTATTGAGGACCAATTCATGGAGGCATCTTCTTTCCTCCGCGGACAATTCTGTGCTAGCTACCTCCGTTTAACTTGGTGGTACCCATCACAACCTCCCCTAAGTGCATCCTTTGTCGCGCCGGCTTTGGATCATCCACAGCAGGTTGCCCCTATCTGGCAGTCGAGTCTAACAATGTATAGAATATGAGGGTGGAGTCGACGTTGCATGCTGAGAGGGGTGTGTTGCCGCAGAGGGCACAATGAACGTAGATATAGACCGTTTCTAACGGAAACAAAGTGCTCAAGACATGTCGAGGACCGGTTCCTAGTTACGGCCAACTTTATGACAGCTGCGGTTTACTGGTGGCCCCTATTCTCGGTTATCCGTGGCCATCATTATAACCTTTAGCTTAGACACTACCTAGTATATTCCTGGCATTGCCGATTTCTAAAAGCATTAACGAGGCAGGCAAGCCGATTGTTAAGCAAGGTATACATCAGGTTACCCATTACAGCTGTCAGCTAAGGTAGTCATATGATAAAATTCTGTCCCGGTTATTACTTCTTCGGACAGAGAGAGGAATTGAAATACAATAAGCTATCCCTTCAGCTCAATGTGCGCGTCGGGGGGGGGCGGATGGGTTTCCATTGCGCACTTGCGGAGTCGTTGACGTACCCTATAGAGGTCCTGTTAAACAGCTGGTCTATCACATACGAACCGCATCAAGTGGAGAACTCGGAATCCCGTCCACTTCCCCTCAGATAAGCCCGCGTAGGTATGTTATCACTCTGGCGTCTGTGGATGGTCTTGCGGCGCCCATGCTTGCATGTGGAAATTCAAATATGCCTCGCCTACCTGGAAAGGGGAAATTATGAGCTGTTGTTGTTGATAGTATTTAACGGCAGGGGACAGACGCTACGCGGCTGTCCCACAGCCTCTATTAGGGCATGCGGGCATGCTAGGCTAGGAATTGCTCTATATACATAAAGACCCATTTAACAAATCATGCCTGAATCTGTGCCGCCTTTTGGCGACCCACGCTGTGTCCTCCCTATGGCCAAATGAGCAAAGAGTTCAGCAGAGCTCGGGGGTTTCTATACTCAGGTTAATTGGCTAGCGTCTGGGCCTGTATGGCTAGATAAGTTTGCGGGCCACGTGGGTCCCAGTCTTACGCTCGGGTCTGCTAGAGGTAGGGGAGAGGGGAGCCATTGGTAGTCCAGCCCAAAATTGAATAGACTGATAGAGATGGGCAAGCAGTGGCCACCATCCTGCGATATCCGATTACACCCGATCTTCTTTCCCCTACTTGGCCGGCACGTGTAACCAGGGATGATTACTTCCAGAGGATTTAGTGGCCATTGTTTGTAGGTATGCCTTTCAGATGCCGTCGTGTCGCCAGGCGCTCGCGCTGCGCATGTAACGACTCATCATGCATACCAAACCGACTCCGCAGACAGAGTCTGTTCGATCCATTTCCAAAGCGATGGCTCTTGCTTCCGCAGAAAGTCGAACCCTGGCGCGAAGCTCTTCCAGGAGAAAAATTCTTGGACTTCTTGTCTCATGCGAGGCTCGATAAGGGGCTTGCTGACCATATTCGGAGCCGGGATAATAGCGACCTTGAGTTCCGTAGGGAGTTGACCATCGCGTTCGAGCTCCTCCCACAGCTCTACGGGTAGTATCACTTGGAACACAACTTCAATCACCTGTTCGGGGAGTTTGTCCGTCGTCTTGATCAGCAGAGCCGGGCAGAGCGTCGTCGTGCCCCCGCGGTCCGTAAACTGTATGATGGCGAGGCAGTAACTGAACGCGTAGTCTCTCTGTAAGATGCCGAGGACCTTGTAGAGTGCTGCTCTGTACTTCCGTACGTGGGGTTCCCTGTTGAGGGTGACAGGCAACGGTTGCTCCTCTCCCATGTCTGCAATGGAACTGGTTGTTTCGTCATACATGGTGCCTATCGATGAACAGCCCCTTTCTTCGAGAAGTACTCGAAAACGATACCCGTTACGATATTCCACTGGTAGTGTTGTTGAAGGAAGCTCGTCGAACGATTCTATCGTGTGACCGAATTCATTACCTATGCCCCAGGTTGCGAGGCAATGGTCAGGGCAAGCCGTAGGCGGTAGAAACCCTCGAAGTGTCTCTCGCCACCTGGTAAGCACTTTGGCATCTTCAGGGAGGAGGTCTGGGAGTGACATCATGGATTGCGATACGAATTGAGTATAGTAGTAACGTATCTAGACGATGAACATGAAAATGCTATCGTAGACAATCTCATAGTAGGTAGGAGAGGTTCGCTCTTTTGTGGCAGGGGTTGCAACTCAGCTCTAGGTTAAGAGCTTAGCATTCACTACCTGGTCATTTCCAGGTATGAACTGTCCACATGCCATGAATGATATTGCGAAGATGTCGGACAAACGAGGGGAGGAACCTGGGGTGAAAAGCACCGACGTGAAAGGCACCGGGCTAGCGTTCAAAAAGGTGAGCGGGACAAGGGTCTGGCCAACGACAATCACACCTAGAAAGAGTGTCAGGAGCTCTGATTATGGGAAAGAAGAAAAGTGAATAGAACACACCTCTCACTTGATCTGTGTGGAGCTGTTGTGAATCACAAGTTTGAATCGAGTAACACGAGACCTGAAGAACGTCTTCATTCATATACTCCGGTCACATTCAGGCGGAACGCGTCCTATGGAGCTAAAGCGCTTGATGATCTCGCTTGGGATTAAATTAATAAGAGAGCCATGTGCCCAACTGGCGCATCTAACTCGTATGACGCCGTTGCTCGCGATTGTGTCTGTTGAAGAGACGAAGAATGGGCGCATCCGGCTTGAAGTGTTTCGCCAGGTTGGAATATCCATCTAATTATGGAATCAATACCAAAGGACCCACGACTCAATAGCTCCAGTATAGATGAAAGAGACAATCACTCCAGATCAAAGAACCGCTTTCATTTAGTAAACGTCAGTTGGGTGTTGGTGCCAATTGTCCCTGACACAAACAAGACCACTCCGGCTAGCAGCCGAAAGTAGCTCCGGCAGCTATCCATCCAGATGGGTCCATTCCATTCCAAGCTTGCACGGTCTTAGCAGAACATTTGACCGGCCTCAAATTGAGGAGCGACAAGTGCTCTACATGGCTTTCGTTGAATAAAGTTGGCTTGTGTTGTTCTGTCCACGTATCGTCATTGTTTGACTCACAACGTGTCTTCCAACTATTAGAGGCCTTTGGGATTAGGGGACGATGTACCTAGAAGGTTCAAATCCCTGCCGTTGAGCTTCTAACAATCAACCCCACAGCACTCAAGTGCTCCGGATATTCTACCTATCGCGCGCTTGTGCATCGATGCTTCCGTCCAGCCTCGGATTGACGATGAGAGAACTTCCGCCGTCGCTAGCGCGGATACCTGCGAGGTAATTACGTCGTGGCAGCGTCGTAGTCAGAAAAAGGATGTTGTCTACATATTCGCAGCATGTCTCCTTAGCTTAGTGGCGGCAAGACCGATGCGTGGACCGAGTAAAGCTTCCTCACTTGCTGTCCGTCAAAGACGGCGCATAGGATTTGCAGATCCATGGTAGCGCGGCAATCCCTAGTAGTAGACGTGAGCTTATCAGGGCCGGTCCAGATCCTCGGGGATTTGAAAGGGAATGGACAGCGTGAAGGCCGTTCGGGAAGTTGATCGAGGAGGAGAAGCAGTCTTACCGAAACCCGGAGCTATTCCCCCGTCTGGACCTCAGTCTATGGTCAATCTCGGTTGTCTGCGGCTTGTCTTGCATTCAGCTTCTTCCACGCCTCCCTCTGCGCGAGTTCACCTCCTGCACCGCGCCAGGTTCTCCCCTGTAGATGCCTTAAGCACTGTTTGGTGCCTTCCTTGGGATAGTAAAGCCAGCATGCCCATTTTGCGAAGACGCCTTGCTTCATCTGGTTTCGTGCCCGCTGGCCAATCGTATCTTCGATGAATGACCCTCTCGGCAAGGCAAGGGGGGTTGGAAAGACGCATGAAAGATAATGCGCTGTCGATGCCACGTGAGGTTTGTCATGCCAGAAGAAGAGGGGTGTTAAGGGGACCTTGACATTAGGGTGGGATGCAGAGACGAAGTCGCCTTTAAGAGAAGCCGTCAACTCTCTTAAGGTCGGGAATCTCATCACGTGGGCGGATGTGGCATAGGACAGCATGCGAACTGACGGGAAGCAGACGTACTTTACCGGGGCAATCTGATCAGAGAGCGACGTCTCCATTACGTCCAGTATCGGTCCCAAAGGGATATCGCAGTCCAGAGCCCAGTCGTGTTGCTGAATCCACACATACGGAGTCTCGGTCAACCTAAGCGCGGTGCGTACTGCCAACCCGAAGCCGAGGCGCCTAGAAGGCTCAACAAAAGTAACATGCTTATTCTCAGTATAATTTGTGAGGAAATCAACGGTGTATACCTCGGTAGGTCTGTAGCCATACTCGGCCTGGCCCTGGCTTTGACTTAAGCCCCATATCTCGTCCTTCTGGCAAACCTCCCTTAAGATGAGTTTCTTCGCATTGGACTTATAAGCTACGAAGTCTCGAGCGCCTTCCGCTGTGACTTGGCCCTTTTTCAGACGTGCTTGCGGTCCAATGCGATCATACGTGTCGATGACCACGATGAACCGACACCTAAGTAAAGCAGGACAGTGAATGCGGAATGACTGTAATATGGCTTCCAGAAGCTCAGTTGAAGGTGCAGAAGGCGTAGGAGATGTCGTTATGATCACAGTCAATTGGCCGGCCGCTTCTGGATTGGCGGCCTCGCCTGTAACCGAGCACATCACTCACTGTGCAGAAGACAGCAGCATTGGAGGGCTACAGTGCAACTGATTCTTCCTACTCTCTGCTACCTCTTATTCGGTAGATGTAGGTGTGTTGGAAAAAAAGCCAAAAACGAAAAAAAGTGGGCCGTTAGAGTGATTATGCTGACATAATCATCGGGCATGTTAGGGGGAGGGTCCCAAGTCGAACACCAAAACGAGAATCGCCAGTCATGTTATAAACTCTCTGATACGGGGCCTGTCTTTGACTTTAATAAATTGTGTATTCGACGTGCTCTCGTGGAACAGACCTTTTACCAAATGGACCCTGCCCGAGGCGAATTGGATGAGACAGCAGCAGACTGAGAACTTATCCCATATAAAGAAGTCTATTACACGACACCTGCAGGAAATCAAAGATACTGTTGCTGCTATCAACCAGCGCGGAGAACGTCTTGCTTGGGAATCCGAGTGGTCTCTGTGTTCTAGGTATGTTCTCGCCAGATTCCACTGAGGGGGCGTAGCGTAAGGTAAGAAGGGGGTGGAAGGTGGGTGTTGCGTGTCAGGAGAACGTTCCTATTGGATTGGGAAGGGTAGAGCTGACGCTTAGAGTCCGAAGTGAAACTGATGAATCGTTGATGCTAGTGATGTGTGCATTGGAAACCTAGGTAGCTGCCCTAAATTCTCCAGACTTTGTTTAACGAAACATGCCCATCGCATTATGGATACTCTAATGACCCCAAGGCGAGGGACTCCTTGTGATGTTCCAGTACTCCAAAGCTACCAATAGCCACGGAGTCTGTCCTCCTCAGTCTTCTCACATATTAGTCGCGTGGTTAAGCACCCAAGCACGAAAGGCAACCACCATGACCAGCCAGCTCATGACACCCTAAGTGCGGCACCACGGCTACTCAATCACAGGAATAGCCATGTCGATTATCAGAGGTCCCCCCGTATAAGTCTGCTGATATCGCTCATAGCGTCCAAGAGCTGGAGTGCAATACGTTCCAACTCGTTCTCGATCTCCTCAACTCTCCCCACAAGCTCAGGGGCCTCCAGCTCACTCTGGGTCTCCTCAACAAACCCGACGAGGTTGCTAATCATCGCCATACACTGCTCGATTACCGTCCGCTCAGTAGCAGTCTCCATCATCTGCCGCCACTGTGATTCGCCGCTGTTCTCGTCGAGCTCGTTGCGGTCATCGCTGTCCCTGCAGAAAAAGTTAGGAGGCAGCCTGTGACGAGCCTCGAGAGACGGACTCGGACTGCGCGCGGCAGGCGCATCCCTGGCGCCCGTCGAAGAAGCCCCAGCTCGTCCGATAATGCCTCCGCTTCCCCCGAACCGGGAGCCGGGGGCCCACCTGCTATCTACGGCGGCCGCGTGGAGAGAACATAACATCCCTGTCGGGATTCTGCGGGGCAGGAAGACTCTACGAGCTGCATCCTGAGTCCATGTGCCGCTTGCCCTGTTATGGTTCCTGAGTGGAATATCCCTACCAGCACCAGCGCGACAGTGAGCAATGGCGAGGGATGTACCGCTGAGCCCAGACATGTTCGGACTACTCTGGCCTGTGTGTGGCCTAGGAGGCGCCGGCCGCGCAACGGGAGCGGTAGAGGGAGGCGGCAGACCGAATAGGAATCCGGTCGGGCGTCTATGATACGAAGCAGCCTCGGACCTGGCAACGCCGAACGTGCCGTAAGCATGGGTTCCGCCTCCAGCTCGAGGCTGAAAGGAAGGGGCGATGTGGTTCGGGGCCGGAGTCCCAGGTCTTGGGATACCCAAAGCTGGTGAATCGCGACGCGCTGTCGCGGCATTCTCACCAGCGTCGCCAGCGCTCTCCCGTTGTATCAGCCGTCTCGGGTTTGACCAGCAGAAGGCGCCCGGAGTTCACATCGTCGGTCTTGGAAGATAGCTCGCTCATCCTCCCTCTTTCGCTGTCCGCCTTGAACAATTCAGTTCTCTCTAGACTAGATAATAAAACGAAGCGTTAAGTCGTCCTCTAGTGTCTTACCGTGCTATGGCAATCCAGATAGAACAGATGAAGAGTAGAATGCGTGTAGCACTATGCGAACGATTCGTGAGTCCGGCAAGACTGTGATCTAGCTGGTTCATATATATGGCTATGCTGACTGACGACTGACGGTGCCAAACCAACACGTCTCTGCGCTTTGTCTTGTAACGTATCCTGCGACAGCAGCAAAATCACTACTTCTTTGTTCGTCGCCCAGGTCCTACTCTCCCAGTCCACCCGATCTCGTCTGACTATAGCTGTCCAAGGCGTACTCCTTTCTGATCTATATGGATTGAGGTGGAAGACATCTCTGCCACAATTAGAGCCGCACCATACTGGTGGTGACGAGCTGTGATGGTACATGATACTCTGTTCCGTTTTCCAGCGAAGCGCAGAACGTCCTTGGTGTAAAAACACGTGGTATCTTTAAGGGTCCCTGTACATTGTACTGTGACTTCCCGGCAACGGGTTGCAATGGAGTAAACCTGCTTGCAAATCCTCAACGCCTAAACCTGAGTTCAAGTGGCGCATCGGCTTAGTTCAGAGATCGACGAACTAATACGGGCCTAGTCATAAATAAGCATTTTTACGGTTACGACGCCCAATATCCTTGCTCTACAAATATGGCATAAGCATATTCGTCACGTCACTACACAGGGGGAAGAATGTGTGTGAGAGTAAATCGACATCTTGGTCGACTTGACATTGTTCCTTCATGAACATATACCAATACACCTATGTTTGATCCCCCCTAGGGTCCCGACGCCCAATGCAATCCCCACCTGACGCCGGCTAATGCCAATTGTTCGCCTATACCCCAAACCTGAAACGCTTTGCATCGGACATAATAGTTGCGTCTCCTTGCCTTTTCCTAATCAATGATAGCACATAATTATGGGGTTGTGTTCCCTCTTGAAGGACGCTTGATCCGGATCGAGAAACTGGCCATGAGGAGTTCTTCTCCCTTGATAGCATTTTCCGTTCTTCGACCCGTATTGCCCACAGGAGCGTGAGCAATAACTCTCGCGACGGTAAGCTGGTGCCGTCCGGCCACGTTAGCGGGCCACGGCTACGATCTCCCTTGATACCCGGGGATCCAGATGCCAGCCCCCCGATCCGGTCATCACGTCCTTCAGACACCAACCGCAATAACCCCATCGTCGCATCCATTAAGGGACGCGCCAGGATGGGGCTGCTGGTTAAAAGTTTCTGAAGAGACTTGAGTCTCAGAGTCGAAGAGGCTGAAAGTGGATTCGGGTTCTTGGGCGACCGAGCCGTTTGCCGCTGTCGCGCCTGGCGCAGCGCCGCTGTCGTCACTGCTGAGGAATTGCTCGAAGTCGAACTCCTGAAATTGGGGGGAAGAGTCACTAGCCAGATGATCGTATTCAAAATTGACGGGGTCGGCAGAAGGGCTAAGTTGGTTTTCAACGCCCCAGCTATCAAGGTCAAAGGATGAAGGCAGGACGAGAGCATCACCGAGTAGGCGGTCAACAGCGCTTGGAGCTGCAGAAAGAGAGAGGACGTCGGCTGCAACGCTTGACGCGAGGCCACCCACGATCGTGGAACTTCCACCGACTGACACTGCAGGTCGCACAACACCGCTGCTGGATGTTGTGTCACGTCGGAAGAAGTCACCGCGGTAGTTGGGGCCACGGTAGTTGCTGCTGTCGCTGATGAGTTGTTACTCTCAATGTTATCGGCGACGGGGTTGAGCTCGGGGGAGAGGGATGCTGGGTCAAGGGTGCCGTTGTTAGACTCGGGCATGAGGATAAAGTCATCCATCGCAGAGCCACTATGAGTTGGCTCGTCGGTGGAAGACGGGAACAAGGGTTGAGACAGGGTAAGGGGAGAGGGATGGAAACTCTCGAACGCCGACGAGGCCGGCGAACTGGCACATGAATTTCTTCGGAGCTTCTTCATTTCTTCCATCAACATGTTCACCGTGTTCTCCCGGCTAATGAGGGCGGCCTCGAGTTGTTTACATCGCTGCTCGAGGGCCTCGACTTCTTGTCGCTTGCGCTCCCGAGAAGACTGAGCTGCCCGACGATTGCGAAGGACTCGCTCTACTCGTCTTTGTTCCTTCTCATCTTCCGTCTTAGCCCGTTTTCTAGCGAGCCAGTTAGCATGATGTTATTCAGCGTAATGGGCCAAGCGTGTGCATATTACCTCGGAGGCAGGTTAGTCTTTGGCTCGGGAAGGACTTGACCCCACGACTTTCTCTTCTTGACCGGCTTCTTCTCCGTGGTTTCTGAAGTGGTGGCCGCAGTGGCGTCTGGGGTTGGGGTTGCGGCGGGAGTTGAGGCCGGGACCGCCGGGGCCGAGACGGAGTCTGTTGAGGCCGGGGGGGTCATGATACTCTCTACCGGATTTATCGTGGCGGATGTATCAAAGAGAGACGGGTATATTTCGCCGGGTGTGGACAGGAAAGATTCTGCTGGCGACGTCTCGAACTTGACTGAGGGAGTAGACATGGGGGGCGCCTGGCTGCCTTCGGAGGCCATTTCGCCCTGGCTTGACTGGACTAGTATGGTATCTTAGGAGGACTTGCGCTGTATATGTGTGTGTATATGTGTGTGATTGTGCTATTCAAGCAGATGGTGATGGAAATGGACCTGATGCGATATGGCAATGAACGAGTGTGATGGAGATTATGCTGTAGTTATGAGGCGCCGTCCTAATTCCTCAAAACCAGGTATCAGCAATAGGCTCCCACCTTTGTTAATGCATTGCCTTAATGGGGCATTGAGTCAAGGCTCCCTATGCTCGAATGAGTCAATAGGCAGAGCGGACTAGTGGTCGGGCGATGAGTAGCGTTGGCGGATAGAGTTGAGGACAAGTGTCCTTAACTGAGTTCTTAGAACTCTTAATAAAAGGAGGTGGCCTTTGCTTTGTCTCCGTGTGCTGCCCAAGTTCCCCTGAAAGCTGTGCACTTCAGAAGACAGATAACCTGAATCTTGGGAGCAAGAGGCTCTCTTTATGTTAAGGCCACGTATGTGCCAGGAGGTCCGGGGGCGTTCGGCTTTTGGTGGCCTGAGGCAGCAAGACCCCGAATGGGTGGGGAATAAATTGGGATTTTGTGGGCCCGCCTAGACAAATAGCGGCAAGGGGTTATGCGGCGCGTAGGGAAGGGATGGGGAAGATGCAACAGATGGATTCGGAAGGAATGCCAGGGACGGAGGCTAGGGAGCTTCTGGGTTGTCGGAAACCAATAATTGTGGAGTTCCTGTGTTTACGAAGTACCACGCCGCTGCATCAAGAGTCCACCAAGCCGCAGCTTTGAACCCCTTTGAGCGGCACCTACGGCAGGCTACGGACTATACTAACCTTAGTGTGCACCTACTACTGTAAGCCAGTTCATACAGACTTCGGGGGCCCGGGCAAGCGACGTGGCTGCTGTAATCAATCGACTCGATTCGTGGATTTTGCCTCTTACGAAGTACGCACCTTTAGCTCGCGCAGTACCTGATGCGATGTAGGACCTAATACGCATAAGCCTGGGCCGGACACAGTCAGCGAATTTCTATGCCCCCAAAAGGAAAGTAGGAGAACCACACCCCGAGGCAACCCAACTTTCAACTTGTCAGTGTTCGCGATTCCCGCAATCAATCCGATCTCGACCGCAGGATCCCTACAATTGATCCTCTTCTCTACGATATTGTTTATGATATTGGGGTTTTTACCGGCTGCATTTACGGAGTAAAGAGGATACGGCTAACGCGGAGCCGAAACGTATGGGCTCCTCAGGTCGTCATCGTGTGAATGGGAGGAAGTGGGCCGGTGGCTCCATCAGCCGCTCCTCTCGATCCGATTCAGCGTGGCGGCGTGGCTCCCTTCACGTTAGAAGCCAAAAATTTATTATTAGCACCACATCTAAATATCACAATGTTCCAACATGATACGCTCGTAGTCTGTGGCCTGGTGGCGTGCGTAGTCAGCTCACTCAGCCGCCCGCCGCCGCATGGCTACGTATCACAGCCACCTCTTTCATCGTAAAGGCTACACCAACAAGTGTATTCCCGCTTTACGGGTGTGCGGTAGGATCAGGGAGGATAAGCCAGACAATGGATGGGTATGACGCATTTGGCTCCTCTTCCTATCATCACCAACAGTGCTGCAACGATCATTTCTCCTTCGAGTCGGCAGTTATAGATCTACTAGGAAGATCTCCTCCCCAGGACTTAAAGCAGCACCGTCTAAATTTTGATGGAGGAGCGGGATTCTAGATCCTCAACATTCGCCTGCCTAACCGAAAGGGGGCGATGATTCCTCTGTTCTGGTAGGGTAAGGTAAAGTGGTCTAAGGTCCTAAACCGGAAACATCCGCTGGGCCTGCAGTGTCGCCATCTATTCACTCAGACTCAAATACAGAGTCCAGACCCGTGATGAGCTTGCCGCAAGTGCAATATACGGTTACCGAAGTTAATTGAGTCGCGATGCTGCATCAAGCCTCCCGAGGCTACTTGCTTAACAGCAATCCCAGGGGGAAATCAGTCAGTACCGGCACTGTGACCGGATTGCATGTCCGTCTTCTCTTATCATTCCTGCCCACTTTTGTATTAGGATTCTCTAAGAATACTGTTATACGCTTTAAAGCTCATGCAGCAGAAGGCCATACGTGTTGTCCGATGCAGTATGGATCTTCCTGTTACCAACAGCGACGCTAATGTAGCTCGAATGTTGTCATTGTCTACCTACTATGAATAGTTGGGACAATACCGCCAAAGTGCAATGTCCAACCATTTAGTTAAATCCGCAGACCGGATCTGGTTTCAGAATTCGTTGGACAAGCCTCGTCTGTTCCACTGTACGTACGGCCGGGGTGCCTATGAGCACAGACTCCCCCAGATCTAAGATCATCTTCCGCCGTTCTCTTCCTAACCGCATTAATAAAGGCAGATCAATTAGTGCCCGCAGTGACCGAGAAGACCCTTTAGGAACCCAAGCCGAAACCGTGATACTTGGTATGTATTAGACCACCGTTATGGGTAGCCCAAACTGTCATTGGCATTTTAGAACCATCAACGGTGCGGAGTATCTCGATCTGGAGCACATGGCACAGAGCAAATCGGGACCTTGCTAGCACCCCGCAATAAACGTACCCCTAATTAGCCCCCTCGCTTATAGATGCTTCTCGGCATCGTACAATGTGATGGAGCTACCGGTATGCTATCTTCTCAAATCTCGGGCTCGTCGAGGGCAAAGGCAAACAAGGAGATGCCACAGCTGCAACGGCCGTGTCCATAGTCATATTCAAGGAGCAAGCGATGCTAGTGACCCACGCATTCCACCTGTGTCGCGTGTGTGAGACAGGTTACGGAGCTGATAAAGACAAACAGGGCCGGGTCGACAGATCCCTTCGTTCAATATGGGAATCAAGGGGCTGCTATTTGGAAGGTCTTGTGCCAAATATAAAACGGCACGCCTGGACAACCTTCCCTTTTCGACCTGGCCCCGGCAGTCCGTGGTTCTCGAACCGTAGGTTGAAAAGGACGAGACGTTGCATCCGCGATCATTCCGCCGCAACTCCGATTCCCACATTCCCCCCAAGAAAGGTGCACGAAGGGTTCCTGCCCGAGACGGCATCGTCGCCGTCGGTCCTTAAAGTGTACTATGGTATAGCGCAAATCAATAGCAATAAAAGAAGGCTCTAAAGAACATTCGCTCGCTGAGTTATGAAACCCCGCCACGATTTCCAAATTCGTCTATCCCAAGATATTTCCCCCTTGCGTATAAAGTATGTACCCCAGGTCGGTTACGGCTGGTTCAGATTAAGGTTGGCATTTTAGGGCGGAGGTCTCATATCTGAACATGAACCTTCAATCTCATCGGCGGGCTCAACATTCCAGAGTATATTGCCAACCTTCTCCGGGCTAACCCTTGATCTGGAAAGATGCTGGTCTACTATATAGTGCCATTGCTCTAGTGGTCATCTCAATCTGCCATATTCGCAGGAGATTCAGCCAACCCCGGCTCCACAAGAGACAGGAGTCATTCGTGCTATTATCATCAATACGAAGGATTAGTTCTCCACTCGTTCACCTTAACACAAGGCGTCTCGCACGTTATCGCCAGTGACTGGCTGAGTAAGCACTACCGTTACGACTTAGAAGCGATAGGATATGAAGCTTTGGAGGACGCGCTCTCGCGTCTCGCGCCTGGGTGCAGCTGTCACCTGAACGTTTGCTATCGACGTCGCCAACGAGTCTAATCTCGGCAGATAGCCCAGGATCTCTATAAGGTGTGATTGGTATATCTCTTACTTCGTGGCTTGTAAGCTAAATACGGTTGAGATCCTTGATTTCTTCCTGGGAAGGCCATCAATGTCCTCACTTAGCCGCCCTAGAGCTCTAACTGCGGCTGGAATCCTCTCCATAACACGGAGGGATCAAAGTGATAACCATCGAGTAATGGTGATGATCTCTCCAAAAGGCTTAACGGGCCTTTATGTGATTAGTTGTGATCTGTAAAACTTGTCCCGGGTGTTGTAGAGGTGTTACTTGCTTTCTGACTTCCCGGTCTCAGTACGACAACGGACATGTCGGATGTCCTCCCAGGGGGTGGGGGGGAGGCACACAAATTGTCTAGGTACAGATAAGATAGCGGTCCTAGATATATCAGCAGTATGTTCTCTCAAAGTAGCTTTATGTTCGTTTTGTGGTAAGAGTCGGAATGACCCTTCCTACATCGTCAAATTGTTTGGTTACAAGTGCCTTCACAAAATCTATGGATCTTGGGCTTCGCTCCGAAGTGGAAAGGGGTGTATTGACTCGACCTTGTTAGTTCTCATCCTCAGCATGAAGGACGGGCTAAGAGCAAAGATTGGTGGTTACGATGATCATTCAAAAAATTTTTTTCCCATCTCATCGCGTTCTCCTATCGTTCAGACTGACATCCGGGCTTTGGTGCTATTGTGGCTTGACCCCTTGAGCATCCACCCAAGTCCAAGGGGAGAATGTGGCTTATTCCGACCTAACGCCAGGAGTTAATACTGCTAGCTAGGTAACGTTAGAACACTTAGACTAGATGAGTCTGTGTGGCTTAGCATCCAGAAACTGTGGCTTGAATGCTGGAGAGTGCTCATAGGCGGTGCGTCATTCTAGTGGCGGCGGCTCGGCGTGAGTTGAAGTACGGCCCCGCCAAAGGCCCATTTGCGCCGAATCACTCGCAACTCCTGCGAATCGACCAACTTCCGCGCCTTTTCTAGCCCCCGGCGACTCGACTTCTGGTTGAACCCGCCCCATCACTAAGACAATAAGTCAAGAACCGCAAACTCCCGGAGTCAGGTCCGACAAACGAAGCTGCTTTCGACTCCGCTATCCAGCCCATCTACCTCGATCGGTAAAACGCGCCAGCCTACATACCGCCCAACATGTCGAACCGACAACTCGCTCGCGATATGCAGGTCGAGTTCCAGGCTCGCGTATGTCTCTCCTGCTGCGCCGCGATATATTGGTCGCTCTCACCCCCGATCCCTCTAACGTTCATCTACATCTAGTTCCAAGCGAAGCAAGCCAGGCGAGAGGCCCAGAAGGCCGCCAAGCAAGATCCCTTGCTCAAGAAACAGATCCAGGACCTGCTAAAGAAGGGGGACACGGCCAAGGCGTACCAGAAGGCCAAGATGTTGCTCTCCAAACAGGCCCTCGCCCAACAGATGGACCAGATGGCCGATATGGCCGAGCTCAGCGTCGCCCAGATCCAGGCCAACAACAGCATGAACCGCATGACGCACATGATGGGCCAGTCGTCCAAGGTCATGAATGCCGCCCAGAAAAATACCAATCCCGAGAGGGTACGTCATAGCCCAACTGCTCGGCTATGCTTTAGGAACCTTTGTGCTCTGACATAAGGGAACTATTTAGACTCTCTTGACTCTCGAGCAATTCAAGCAGCAGAACGAGGAATACGCCATGAACAACAACATCTACCAGGACGCCATCGCGCAGACGACCTCCCAGCAGGTCTCCGACGACGCCGTCCACGAGCTACTCGGCAAGCTCGCCGATGACGCCGGCGTCCAGCTGAATACCGAACTGAACGCCGCACAGCCGAGCAAGGCCGAGCCCGTGCATGCTCAGACGAACGAACCGACTGCCGAAGAGGAGGATGCGCTACAGCAGAGGCTTAGAGCTCTGAGGGCTTAGAAGGCTGGCGATGGCGATGACTGCGACAGCAGAAACGGACACGAAGCAGATGACGGGGAGGCTTACCACCAGCGCGACTCTGCCAATCATGATGATAAACGGCGAGAACCACAGGATGCTGCATGATATACGGGTCAGGGGCCTTTGCTTAGGAAACGGTTATAGGAGTTTGTTAGGCGTTTTCGGTCTCCATGGACGTTGCATCGCTCACTTTTGGACCCGTCCATGGTATGTCACAACTGGCATTTTCAATAATCGTGCATATATCGTCGTCCTGCCTTCTGTCGGTTTACTCTCTACGCATAAGCTCCCCATTTGAAGCGGTGATCGGTTGGCGAACACTACCATATATGCGGTCGTTACTTCCGGAGCGCGACAGAGCCCGTTGCTGAGAGCCTAAACTTTGTAGCCACGATAGAACATGTGACCCTGGAATTAGTATGGAAGGGAGCAAGTCTCCTGTATTAATGATGCCAGGTATTCTAGATTCGTTGCCTGTCGCACGCCCTCCTTCATATCCGTAGCTGTTTGCATAAAGGGATGTCACTTTGTAAATATCTACTACCAAGCGCGCTTATTCTCAATGGCCATCAACTTTTTTTCCCCCATGGTGACCTGGAATCACCCATACATCGATTAACTGCTACATTTGTCTCATAACCGACGTATATCCCTCGATATTAGGGGCCTGAAGCTTCGCTGTGACTGGACTTTAAGTTTTATCCCCTATTTTGCACAAGTCCGCCGCGTATCAAGTCATATCATAAACTTCGCGCTTTATGGACGAAAATAGCCAGAAATCATCCAACCCGTACGCCAATTGGCCTACACCAGTCATCATTCGTATCTCGCATCCTTTATACAGTAACTTTTCCGCGTGCCCTGTCAGCAATGTTCGAGAATCCCATCTTCTATACCTTACCTACACCCTGGCCGAATGCCCGAAGCCACGGAGACATCGCCATCAGAAAGAACGCGTCAAATACGTCTCTACATATACAAGCTCGCCACGGCAGTGATGTCCCGCTTGATCATCTCCTGGGCCGTCTGCATCTTCTGATACAGCTCAGGATCGCCGATGATCCTGGCCGCGTTCTTGACCTCGCGGCACGTCTCGTCGAGCCGCGTGATCGTCCGCACGATGGTGCCTTCCAACACGTCCGTCAAGTCCGTGATGTTCTTGAAGCTCATGCCACGGGCCCATTCGTAGACCACCTCCATGAGCCCGAAACGCGGACGCGAGACGAAATCGTTGCTGTCGTCGGAGCTCTGGATGACCTGGCGCTCCGTCTGCACGGTGTTGACCTTCTCGCTGATATCGATGATGGTCTTCATGCCGCGTTCCAGATTGCCAGTCAGGTTCGGCACAGATTCCGTCTTCTCCTGGAAAACGAACGCCGAGAGCAGGGCAGCGATCTCGGCCGGTTCATACTCGGCCAGCACGTTGTCGAGAATAAGTTCCGTGAGGACAAGTTCATCTGCCGAGTGGATCTCGCAGGCCACTTTACCTTTGAGCTGAATACGGGTGTCTGCATCAATGAACGAGAGATCCTTTAGCACCTGTATGCGCTGCTCATAGTCCGGAAGGAGCTGCAAGTTCTGGTCGGAGAGCGCTTGCCGGAGAGACGAAATGTGCTCCTTGATGAGCCATTGGTCGTGGCACATAGCGAACTACGAAACAGTGAGCAGATCCACCATCCAAAGCGAAGAAGGAAACTCACATGCTTCAGGAAATTCGGGCAGGGCGTAGTGGCCGTGGCCTGAATTACCTGCGCCTCCTCCTTTCGCTTACCAATGATCTCTTGCAGAGGCAAGCTCTTGATCTTACTAAAATCCATTTCGTTCCATATGTCTGAGTCCCAGGTCTTGCAGATATCCAACATGCGCTCCTTCGCATTCTGGTGAGCATCACCTTTCTGGAAATACTCGGGTACGACTCCCGCCACAATATTCCCCGTGAGGCACTCTACGTCGCTTAAGGGTACATGCACGGTCTTGGCTGTTACCTGCCTCTTCGCGCGAGGTAGAGGTGTGAACAGGTTTCGCAATTCGGTGATAAAAGGAAGGATATCGGTAGTGTCTCGAGTCTCACGCCCGGTTTTGATTTCAAATACATGGACCGTTGGTTGGCCAGCTAGTGCCTTTGTGCTGACACCTTCGGAGAGGAGGATGCCAGGGGTTCGTACGCCATCCTTATTCCAAACAATGAGCCGTTGCTGCGTGAACATCTTCCTCCCGATAGGAATTGTCAGCAAGCCCTTGTAGAGCTCTTGTGTCAACTGCTTGTAGTTCATGGATGCTTGGTGGCAATCATCTAAGGTCGGGTCGCAGATGTCGCAAGGTTCGCGTTTGACCTTGGCCAAGTCAGCTTCCGAAAGCTTGACAGCCTTCTCGTGCTCTGGTAATAACTGCTGTGTGGCATGCTCAGAGAAGCTGCGCTTAATCATCTCCTCGATCTTCAATGCCTCGACCCTCAACAGATTCAGGATCATGTTGTAAGTCAATCTGAACTGGGACCTGAGTTTACTAGGCGGGTCCAGTATCATCTTCTGGAGATCTATGACAGGAGGCGCTTCGTCGATACCTCCAGGAGGCACAATTATGACGGACCCAACAGTGTCGAGGCCACGACGGCCTGCTCTGCCAGCCATCTGGGTGTACTCTCCCGGTAGTAAGTTGCGGAAAGAATGGCCGTCGTGCTTCCTGTAACCCGAAAACACAACCGTCCTTGTAGGCAGGTTGAGGCCCATCGCGAAGGTTTCCGTCGCGAAGAGCACTTTCACTAGAGTCTGAGCGAACAGGATCTCGACAATCTCCTTGACAATAGGTAGCAAGCCACCGTGGTGTACAGCGATACCTCTGCGCAGCATGTCGCGTAGACGGATGATCTGCGGTAGGGAACGATCCTCAGGGCGTAAGCGTGCAACCGATCTCTCGATAATCATGTGGATATGGCTCTTCTCCTGGGCAGTACAGAAATCCTGGTTGCTAAGCGCGTCTGCATTCTCCTCACAGCGCTTCTTGGAGAAGACGAAGATACAAGCAGGAAGGAGGTTTGACTTCTTGAGGAAGTGCACAAGATGTACCCAAAGGTTCTTGTCCTGGTTGACGGATACGAAGCCGCCAGGACGACCAGCTCTGCCCATGTGGCCTGGGGTATGGCTGGCTCTAGGGGGGGCGCCCCTGCCGCGCTGGTTGCCGCCTCGCCCGCCACGTTGCTGTTGGCCACCACGCTGAGGACCTCCACGTTGGTTACCTCGCTGGTTTGCGCCGCCTCGAGCGGCAGAAACAGGAACCGCCTTGTCTTTACCACGCAGTGCTTGATCGGCCTCCTTCCACCCCTTCTCCAGAAATCTCTTCTGGCTGTCGACGATCTTGTATATGTCCTTTCCGGCCCACAAATAATGTTCGAGGGGAACTGGTCGCTTTGGTGTCGAAATAACATAAATATCCTTCTTCTTGGTCCTACCAACCCAAGAGGCGAACTCGTACGTATTCGGAACCGTTGCAGAGAGTAGTATCAGAGACACGTGCTCGGGCAGCATAATTATGACCTCCTCCCAGACGACCCCTCGCTCAAAGTCATTAACATAATGGACCTCGTCGAATATGACAAATTCGACATCACGTATCAAATCTGCTCCCCTATAAAGCATGCTCCTCAGAATCTCGGTGGTCATGATCAAGCAGCTCGCTTCAGGATTGATCTGGACGTCGCCGGTGAGAATTCCCACTTCATCAAACTGTTGGCGGAAGTCTCTGAACTTCTGATTACTCAAAGCCTTGATAGGTGATGTGTATATAGCCTTGGTCATGTGTCTCGCGGCCAAGGCAATGGCATACTCGGCCACAACGGTCTTTCCAGCCGAGGTGTGAGCAGCAACGAAAACAGAGTCGCCACCCTCGAGGTGGTAGATGGCTTCCTTCTGGAAGGTATCGAGCTCGAAGGGCCATTCTCGCGCCATGTCCGGAACAAGCTCTCGGAAGTTGGTAATGTCTTTGTTTATGTCGACCATATGTGCCCACTCTTTGCCGGCCTTCATGGCGCTAGACGCTGCGAGCTTACCATGAGGTTCCAGGGCAGGGAATTCGACAGGTAATAGGGCATCGATGTCTTCAGCTTCTTCCTGGTCGGCCTCCTCTTCGGCGGCGTCCGCGGCTGGTCGGCCATCGACATGCTCTGATTCCGGGCCTTGCTCAGGTTCCTGGTCAAGTTCTGCTTCGATAGCCTTGGCTTGCCTCTCATCGATCTCAGACTTCTTCTTGGAGAAGTCGATGCCTCTCTGCAAGCCCGGTGCCACCTCGAGGAGTCGGCCTTCATTACCAAGCTTAATGACACGTTCGAGCTTATTCGTCGTTGCGTCAATGCCAGCACCAGCAGTTCTTAGCATCTGATCTTCCATGGCAGCAGTGGCCTCAACACCTTCCAGACCTCCAGGCGCGAATGGAAAGAAGCCGGCAGCTCCTCGAACGAAGTCGGCGCGACCAGCAGGCTTTCTCATGAGCGAGGTCGAGTTCTTGGCGGTGGCGCTGTTGGCTGGGATTGTGACATTCTTGTAGCCTGTGACTCTACCCTCCAATCCGTGTCTCTGGAAGCGAGTGACTGTGCGAGTCTGGGTCGGGGCGATGCGAAAGAGTTCGGTCAGGTCAGCGGGGCAGTCCCATCGTTGCTGAAGGCGGTTGAGCCATTCGTTAGAGAACTTGTGGGATGGCGTCAGGAATTTTCGCTCGAGTTCTGCTTTCAGATCGGTAGGATCCTGTTTCACTCTCTTGCGTGGACCCTGCTGGAAGAGAATGTCATCGATGTTGAAATCGGCGCCGGCTTTCTCGTTTGTGAGCTGAAGCTTTTGCAAGGACGAAACAAGATCGGCATCCGCCATGTTGGTCAGCTGCAGGTGGTGGTTCCTCTACAACCACGGCAGCGACACGTTCCTGCGTCCTGCTTCGCGATTTTCGGGTTCACCTTAGACTGGGGAGTGGTATAGATAAGTGCCTATGCCGTCATTGAAATTTGGACGAAGAAATAAGCGATTTATAGTGGAACGTGGGGGCAGTACAGGACATGATGAACTACTATGTAGATAAGAGGGAGCCCCACCATGCCTACTTAGTGGGGGTAGTTTGCAACTATATCGGATAAGTTCGTGCCTATTCGTACTGAAGGGCTTTGTAATTCATGTTGAACGGTGATATACCTCAATTGATGCGGTAGTATCGAATAGTAAAGTAACGTCTTTGGTACCGGAAGACTCGAGTTACTGTGACGTATACAACTTGGTGGGTAAGCAGGTTAGAGGGGGGGCATTAATGGCAGTTTGAAATTGCCAGCGGCGACCCCTAACTTCCGTTCGGCTTTTTCCATCCTATAAGAGAGTCGATGGATTCTTCGCGTTAGTCGTGCCTACATAGGCAGCAAGTACTTTGCATTTGCGTTCAATAACAGTATTATGGCGTATACGTGGCTATTCCGTCAGCTTGGAAAGGGGGAAGATCCGGAGATGGAAGACTGGACGTTATCACTTGGACTACCTCGGCATACATCATTCTCCCGACGCGGTTTTCCTAATAGCCCCTCGCTCATACTATCGATCTGGGTGGGCTGATACCGTTAACGAATAGGTACCTAGTCATGGGAGCACGTTGAAACCAACTCCCACCCGCTTGCTAGGTTCTCTTGCCGGCTTCCAACCCTAGGTCCATCAGACACTGTCTCTATGGAGTCATGTATATTGAGACAACCTTATATATCACTGCCGTGCTTTGGTGTGGTGGACTGAACTCTTTTATAGCGGACGCTTAGATCTACACCTTAATGGTGAACTCGACATGGTTAGGCATGGGTCAAAACTTTCCAATTACTGCTATGACAGACTGTTGCGGACGTATAGCTGATGTTCCGACACACCACATTTAATAATCCTGTAAGTGATGTGCTGCAGCGAGTAGGAACGAAGATAGCACATGCCGGCGTATATGCTTGGGCCAACCCCAATGTGGAAATGGTAGAAAACTGAACATACTGGGGGACAAAACATGAACAACTTAGGGAAACTGGAACTGTTTTGTTTGGAGTAAGAATAGGAGGAGGCTAAATTCGTGTGCGAACACGTTCATCCTGAGTGTACTTGCCCTAGATAGCCCGCAATGAGAGATTCAAGCCATCATAAGCTCGTCTCCAACTATGGAAATCCAGTCTTTCTTTAGTCATGGACCTACAACTAATGTGAAAGTAGAATAAATGAATACGCTATCCTAATAGCATGATACACGCTCCCGTCCGAAAGAACGCCCTCAACGCCTCCCATATATGTCATTATATCTCATAGTTCGTGTCTCACCATAGTCCGTCCATCTCCGCCATCGCTTCTTCTTCATCCGCATCAGCAACCTGACCCTTGGAGCTCTGCTCTTCCTGGGGAAGCAGCCCCGCTCCTTCGGCTGGATCCCGTTGTTGTGGGTTGCTCGAGGAAGCCTCCGCCTCTGCCATGAGAGCGTCCAGGTCATCTTCCTCGTCTGCCTCCGCAGAGGGCCTCGGCTTGTGCGCAGTACCGTCGTTTTTCTTAGACAAGTTGGCCTGTGCTTCAGCTTCAGCCATAAGCGCGTCTAAATCGTCTTGGTCGACCTGATCACGCGGCCGAGACACCGTGCCACTGCCGAATATGGAGTTCGTGGGCGCTGTCCGCCGAGCCTCTCCCTCAGCCATAAGTGCGTCCAAATCATCATCATCGGGCATTTCGCCAGGTTGAGCACTCTTTCCACCGTCTGGAACACCCGCGGCCCTGGTTATTCTAGGTGCTCTAGGGGTAGCATCGTAGATGTCCTCATCTCCAGAGAGGTCGTCCCTGGTAGGGGTCTTAGGCCTTTGACTTGCTCGGTTTTGGAAGATGGGTGCCACTCTTGCAGGGAACCTGGATGCCTCGCGCTCCTCGGGCTGGTTCGACTTGCCGAAGATGTCTTCATCATCGTCATCTCTATGGGGTTTCGGCTTTCCTTCATTAATCCACTCCATGCGCTTCATGTGCATGTGTTTCTTGTGGCCGGCCTTCTCTACCATAACCAGGGCATCTAGAAACTTTGCTTTAGGAAACAAGTCGTCCAGCCACAACTGGTAGAACGAGAGAAGCCGTGCAGCATCGGAGAACTACTAGACGTTAGCAATTGTAAAAGCATCTTTGGTTGAGACGTGTTTACCTCGTGGCCTTTTCCTTTGAACTTCAACTCACGCGCCTTGCGTCTCAGCCTTGGGATGCCCTTTTCGGATAATAGCCTATAGCGGAGTAATTAGCATAGACATCCCGGGAGGGCAGGGCATGTGAGCGCATACCTATTCTCGTCCAATTTGACCATAGGTGCTCTTATCTTCTTCGCGACTGCAATCTCCTCGTCGATCCCAAGACTGGCAACATCCTTTCGTTTCTTAGACTGCCCGTTCTTCTGGGCAGACTCGTCACCCCCAGACTCTGCGAAAATGTCGTCGTCAACATCATAGTCATCAATGTCGTTACTTGGGGGTGGTGGCCGTTGTGGCGATGACTGGCTAGCTGCTGTGCGTGCCGCCATATTGTCATGAAAATTTGATTAGCAATTATCGCACAGGAGAAAATGAGGTGAAGTCTCTCTCAAACCTCGTGATGTGGTGTTATCAGGAGACGCGCCTTGATAGCGGGAACGCGTCTACTAGGTACGTAAGGGAATTGATTAGTCTAAGTTAAAGTGGCTTGGCAGGGTCACCCGTGGGGAGTACCTAGCGCTAGGTATATAAAATCTAGGTAAGTGGTCATAGCTCGGACAGCCGAGCTTATCCCGCTTGCCTAACCTACCAACTTAATGTTCAATCCCGCTTCAACCTCGTAGACTGACATCAATCGACTTGATGAGCTTCGATCAAAGGTTGGAGGGCAACCCCAATTGCATTCGCAACAATCATGGCGACAAATCAAGCGCAACAACCCACATATACACCTAGCAAGGTCATCAAGACCGAGTATCCGGTACGCTGAATTCCCGCCGGCGTGCCCCCACAGAGATTAGCTGACCTATCTATTGGTGTAGCTCATCGACAACGATCCGTACGTCTCCTTCCTCGCCGTTGGATGCAGAAGATGTCACTCGATCGATACTATGATTGGAAGGGTCGCTGATGTAGGCTTTCACCTCTAGGCACTTTAAGAGAGTCGTTGGGTATGCGCGGCCATCGGATTATGTCCATGGAGCAGTAGCCGCAGCAGCGGGTCCGGGTCTGCTATGGACCATGGAGAAGTTCGCCCCGTCGCAGGTCGGAAGGGGAGGCTTCGCAAAGGCTATGCGGCTGGGTGGCGCTATCGGATTGATTGGCGGTTTCCTATACTTCTACGAACGGTCAAGCTGTACGTCCACCCCACAACGCGATGCCGTTCTTGCGGGAACGGCCGCGTTCATTGATACTAATGATGACGGTTAGTGCGGTTCTACGGCATGACGGAAAACGCCCGCGAGGTCGAGATGGATATGAAGGAGATGGTTGCTAAGGTTAAGGCCGGTGAGCCCCTCTACGGCGAGAGCCGGTTGACTCCTCACATGCAAGGTGTCGCTGCCCGGCAATCCAGATATTCGGCTCTTTTCACTGCGGTCCTGCCGTGGTTCAACTTTGTTAACCACAATCAACACGGTGTCGATACCGCCAAATACTATAGACAGGCCGAGCTCGAGCTAGAGGCCGAGAGGCTAGGAAAGGCTCCGTCATAGGCCTAAATGCCACTCCAGACAGACACAGATGAGATGTGCAGCTATTATGCACAGAACACAAAATAGAGGAGCTAGATGTTCAGAACTGGAGCCGCGAACTAGCAAGATATTCAAGGCTTTTTTATAGCCAGTTTGTAGAGACCATTAGGCGGTACATATTTCCCTCGAAGACATGACGGATCCTATGAATAGGTCCGCATGATTATCGTTGAGGATGCTGATTTCCCCATTTTGCTGCCTTTCATTGTGGGAATCCAAAGCTATCGATCGCCGATAAGTCCTCCTCTACCAAGCCCAACATGTAGTTGTTCCCAGAAAACCAATCGCCTAGTTGCGTCGTCTGTGCCATGGATCTTGTCTGGTCATCGGCACCGAGGTCGGCGTTCGTCATGGCCTGGTCCGTGGGCATGAAGCCCAGCTGACTCAGATACATGTCAAACTCATTACCGACGGGCACCATATCCTGGTCAGCCGGCTGCTGCTCCTTCGCCTCGACGTACAGAAGCGCCACATTGTAGAGCACCTGGCAGAGATGGTGCAGCTTGCCCACAGACGCCGAGACATCCTTGGCCACCTCAAGCGACTTCACGAAATCCGCTAGGCGCTGCAGGTCCCCTGCGTCGCTAGTTTCGATGACGAGGCAGAATATGACGATGAAAGGGATGAACGGGGCGTAGATGATCGTCCTTCATATGGCTGTTGTTAGCAAATAGAGAATCACGCTAGGTAGCCGCCCAGTGCAAACTCACCAATGCAGGTGTCCGACTTTCAGCGCCTTGTCGCCATTCATGTCCATGGTCTCCTGGTGGCTTAGCATCGCCGCCCGCGCAGCATCGATGCACTCGTCGGCGAAGGTGCGCGAACGCTGGCCCATGGGCGGGAGGGCGCGGTACGCGAGCGTCAGCGACGAGAGGTACGAGACCTCGTCCGACTTGAGGATCCAGACGTAGAGCTGTATCTCGTTTCGCCGCTGCTGCGGCAGGGTGGTCAGCTGCTCCTCGAGGCGGGCCAGGATGTCGTGCGTCTCGGCGAGCTGGCGGTTGAACTCGGCGGCCAGCGCGTTGACCTGCTCGACGCGGGCACGGACGTCCTGCTGCAGGGCGGCGGGGCTGTACAGGCGCTCGTACAGCCGGCCCTGGTTGCGCGCGTGCGCAACCCATATATTCAGAACCTCCGGGGCCGGGTACGGCGCATACGCGCGCTCGATGACGGGCGGCTGTGAGATGTCGTAGTCCTGCAAGACCGAGGCCCGCCCCATCCGCAGCGACAGCCCCTTGTCCAACATGTACGTGCACCAGAACATCAGCTGCTTCTGCATCTGCTCGTCCGGGCTGTCGTCCTTGGTCGAGGCAGCCTGGTGCAGCCCCAGCGACCGGCACATGTGCACGGCGCGCGATGACAGCGCCCAGGCCAGCGAGGGGCGCGAGAGCTCGAGGGCGAAGCTTGCCTGTTTGTTCGGCGTTTCTGTCAGCCGCGTGCACGATCGGTATCCTACTACTCCACCCAAAAGTACTCGTCCTCTGATTCCTTCGAACGACCGGGAATGTGCAATGGTCTACTTACACTCATCAGTAACGCCTCGATGTTCTCTATTGATGAGGGCATCATGAGGTTCAGCTGGGCCAGCACCACCTCCAGGTTCTTCGCGCACATCGCGCGGCACGCCTCGTACTGGGCCTTCTCGGCAGGGTCGGTCGCATTGACGCTGGCTTCGAAGTAGAGGGCGGCAAGCCCCGCATTCACGATGATGAAAGTGCCCTCGCTTGGTTCCTCCGTAGCGAAGTAGACGCGCCGGCACCGATCTACGAACCGCTCAACGTCGGCGAAGGCGTACACAACGGTCTGCATGGGGACAGCTGGGCCGTCTGGTAGGGGTGAAGCGTCAGTTCTCCTTTCCGTCCCAATGTCGGCCTTTTACTTCCATTCTCACAGATGCAAACGGTAACGTTGAAAGCTCGTCATAAAACACAGGATCCGTGACATGGAGACACGTACGTTTCACCTCCTTCAGCTTACTCACGGCGAGCGACATGGGCGGCATTGATAGGTCCCTGAGATTCACCCGCACGGAGCTCTTGCGGCTGAGCCAGCGTGATTCCTGCGGAAGCGTGGTCTTGCCGCTCTGCTGCATGTCAACTATGCGCCGGAGGGCCGAAAGCGCGTCGTCGATCTTCGGGCTGCGGCCCTGCCCTAGGATCGAAGTCTGCTCTACCGCATTCTGTAGGAACTCGCTAGCGAATGCCGTGTGCGCCGCCAGGGATGAGTTGCCCTCGAAGTTCTCGGTATCTTCCTCAGGACAGAAACCGGAGCTCGGCGTCTCGTAGTCGTCTTCCTCATCGCCGCCGTGGCGGCTCGGTGGTGTGTGGTTCTCCGTTGATAGAGTGGAAACGAACCGGCGCGTTTCAGTGACAGCGGCGGGGGCTGCTCCCGGGCCGGATGGGTTAATAAGAAGGTTCTGTAGAAGGCGCTCGATGCCCCCAAGACGCTCCTCTATCTGGTCGATCTTCCGCTCGCTGAGACGATGCAAAGGGGTTCGTTAGGTACATTCTGTGTCGGGTAGCACAAACGTTACCTAGTGCCCGGGCTCACATACTATTGGCTGGATATCAGAACCCTCTGGCGAGGCTCTTTCGGCTTCTGCCCGGCTCCTGTGGAGCTACAGGCCCGCTTGGAGATGCGACAATTGGAGCAGGGAGATGATTTGTCGCAGCGGATCTATGTCCCGAGTGAGTAAATAAGCGTCAACCAAGAGCTAAACAGCGCGGCCCGGTTCCTAGGACTAGAAGAGCTCGCGGGCGCAATGGAAGGCTCCTTGGACTGTTGCGCACCTTTCTGAGTCGGCATTGATCGCACTGTCCGCTCGTCGGTTAGCCCAACCCCCGTAGGATTTACAGCGTAACATCGCGGGCGCCGTTGATACTCACTGCTCGCCGAGTTCCAAGCGGCGGAGCCCCACCGTTGTCTACTTCGGGCGCCGCGGCCTCCATCTTCCAAAAAAAGGGGGGGTGGGCAGTTAACTCCAGGATCGAAAACCTGACTAATGTGTGGTCGACTTTACTATAAAATCCAAAGACCCTTTAGTTCGTATATCATAGGTATCCGCATAAATAGTATTGAACTCTCAGATTGCTGTCTCGGGTTGGATTACCGATAGAGTTAGGTAAGCGACAGTGTCTGGGCCTAGTCCATTCCACGTAAAGGCCGGAGCCCGCGGAGTCCGCTAGGCAGGCAGCCACACTATTTTATATACACTCCAAGCTTCTACTAAGTGACGTCTCTAATACTCAGCACAACAACTTTTTATTTCCTACCTAGTCTCGTGTCGTGATCTATATTTAGTCATAGGCTAGCAGGGCGATGATAATCCCTGGTCGGTTAGCAGAACACCTTCATTAGACTCGCAATATACTTACTAAGCAGTAAGACAACATCAACACATGCATTACTAGTGTCCGCCATGTTTTCCTCGGGATTCCTATAAGATAGATGCGGCGAATAGACAATCGCAATAGGAGGGCTTGCGTACGTAAGCTCGTGGATTTCCGACCCAAAGAAGAAAAGCCTCAGCATAGTAGATGAGGAAGAGATGTGACGATATTAAGGGGACAAATAGAAGGGACCCGACACTATTATGAAGTACGTACTATAAACTTAGGCCAGAGCAGGCTAGTCCATAAGCGGATATCTTATATCCGATATCACCGAGTGCTCAAGTCGCCCCCGCCGTATACCTTACCCTTCTCAAAGGAAAATGACGAGATATTCAACTCCATCTCCTCCAGTAACGGGACCTCGACCGACCTCCTTCGCGCGCAGGACGGGAAGGCGGCGCAATGGAGATGCATAGAATGCCTTTCAAGCGGAAACGCACCGATGCCGAAGTTCCTCCAGGAGATACAATATCGACAAAAAGGCGGCGTCACCATTTATCCCCCGACCTGTTGTCTCCACTCTCCGATGAGCTCCTTATTCGCATCTTGACTTTTCTCGCGCTTCCCGATATCTTGAGCATAGCCTCCGTGTCGCGTCGTTTCCACCATCTATCTGCCGACTCTCAACTTTGGAAACGCCTCTATTATTCACGATTCGTCTTGCCCCGCGCCCTGCGCATCCCCGGCTTCCGTGATGGCTCCGCCAGTGAGGGGAAACTACACTATTCTTCACGCAGGGCCGTTTGGGCCGATGGGAGGAGAGGCGGCTGGGTTGATATGCGAAGCGATGACCATGCACACGACGAGTCGCGCACTTGGAAGAGACAATACAAGCTCCGCCATAATTGGTCTAGGGGAAAATGCGCAGTCGAAGAGTTGCGAGTCGGCTGCGACTCCATGACTTCCCAGGTCGATCCCCCTCACAAGATGCTCGTCAAAATTGCCGAGGGTATCGCTCTGACGGCTGATTCTTCTAGCGGGTTGCGCGCCTGGGATCTGAAAACCAAGGAGCTGCTGGCGCATGTCGGTTTGAAAGAACAAGACTTTACGCCATCACCCAGTAGTATCGCGATAGACGAACAGAATTCGCGTGACAATACCCTCGATGTCGCTGTCGGCTTTGGTGATGGAAGCTTTGGCATTTGGAGACTATATATCTTAGAGAGGAAGGTCACTCGACTGTATCGCCACGAAAAGTCAAGCAACGGAAGCCTGATCGGTATTGCTTTCTCGCATCCTTATCTTCTCACGGCCACAAAGTCCGTCCTTATATCTCTGTACACATTTGATAGCCCGCCCAAATCAAGCCTCCGTGATACAGCCGAGCACGTGTCGCGGAGTCGGACTGAGCCAGAATCTAACTGCCTTACGGAAGATCCATTCGGTCCAAGGCCTAGTACTACAAGGCCAAAGGTTACAGTGAGAGAAGCCACAAATGGCGCAGTGTTCCAGGCACCGTATCTGTTAACATCCCTGAAGTCGCATACTTCAAGGTCTCCTCTGGCCCTTTCGATTCGGAAGGCAGGACCCGGGACCACCATCGCATCTATCGCGTATACCTTCTCGACGCTCCAAGGATGGTCGCTAGGCATACAGGACCTGCATTTGCAAGCTGCATCTTCCGTGTCTAAAACTGCTGTGGACGTTATCACTCGACTTGCATACACAATGCCCGTCGGATCAGCCTCGTCGTATATGTCATCTCCCCCGTCATCACCCTCTGAATCAACATATCCCACGTCATCCACTACAGCCCGTGCAATATCCTCGGACGGGCCCATCGGTCTGTGTTATACGCACCCTTATCTCCTCGCCACGCTTCCGGATAATACTCTGCTCTTGTACCTCTGTACCTCCACTGCTTCGGCGCTTTCCATCTCGCCTGGCATCCGGCTCTGGGGTCACACCTCCGGCATCAGCGACGCTGAGATCACAGCGCGTGGCAAGGCAGTTAGCGTGAGCTGCCGCGGCGAAGAGATCAGAGTCTGGGAACTGGAGGGCCGCACTGAAGGAAAGAGTATCGAAGTCAAGCCAACAACAACAAAGGCTATTCCCGAAGACGTATCCGGAGTTACTCTTGCCGACGGACTGCCGCCAGTGCAATGGGATGAACGGCGGAACTGGGTAGGGTTCGATGACGAGATGGTCATCGTGCTGAAAGAGTCGAAGGAGGGCAAAGAGAGTTTGATGGTATATGACTTCACCTGACCCAGGATATAAACACAACTTCTCTGCTTTATATAGAGTGCGGCGAAGTACTATTACCATACCAGCATATGACTTTGTGGGACTGATTCGATTAGATCAGGGCTTTTGCCCACTTGATCCCGAGCACACATAATAGCTTCCTTGGCGATACTACCCTTGCCCATATCATATCCTGTCTTAAAGTTGGCGGTCCATGCGCCGCAAAGGAGGGCTGGCGCGTTCAGTTTAACCAGATCTCAAGTTGTCCTGTTATAGGCCATTGAGGAGGAATATGTTTCTAGATTGAAACGTACCCTATCCCTAACCTCGATGCACTTGTGGGCGTCACTTAGAAGCAATTGTCAACGTCTACGGATTCCCAGCTCCCGGTTCATCAATTTCTCCCCCGTGGGAACTGCGAGCTCCATGTGTACTACTAGAGAGTTATACGGATCAGGACCATGGTCGCTGGACCTTGCATGACGTCCGCAGGTCCCATTCCAGCGGGGGCACCTCGCCGAATAGCCTCAAAGGTTCTTATGGAAAAGGGGTAACCTCTTCGTAACTACGATCCGCAGTTAGAAGGGAAGCTGGTTTTATCAATCCCCCACAAAACAGACAGAGAAGCCCAGTATCCAGGAGGCAGAGCGGCGGTTAAGGTATTGAGGTAACCGAGGCCGGTAACCAACATCTTTGCGGAAATATAATAAATCCTGCATCGTGCCTATCAACAGAAACAGAATTAATGACATCCCACAGTACCAGAAGCTGCTTGCACACAACGTGCCTTTTATGTGCTTCATCAACGGGGCAGCAATACTTGAGGGGCTTGGAGCCATCCTCCGGAAGTGCAAGAGTGGCAAACAGTAGACTCCCAGCACCACGTCACTCATCTTTACCTTCTTATCCAGTTGCACTTCCGCGTTCAGAATATCCAAAGCCTCCGATAGCTCCCGTCTCGACTGGGAAATATCAGGGTAAACAGATGTGTCTGTATACCGAATGAGAAACCGGAGAGAACCCATGGCATATTCTTTTTGCGGACATCCAAAAGACTTCTCGTAGCATATCTAGCAATGCAGACTGGTGTCAAACGTACTGATACGTGTGTAAGTGCCTTCAATCCTGGCCTACATTGGCAGGTCTAAGAGTCATAATCTTATAAGGCGGAAAAATGCCAATTACTGGGCTCTGGCGTTTACAGCGGCATGATACTAGTTAAGAGAGATGTAGAAGTCATTAAGAGAAGCTTTATATGTCACAGGCTTGCTCTTTAGCCATATGTCAAATTGTGTTAAACAAAGAGGCAGTATTCAAGCATAGGCTTACAATATCTGTTTGGCCGTATGTCTCCAAATACAGTGGAAATATTCAGGCAAGGAATTATCTCCCCCTCAATCTTTTCATTTCGCCAACCCCTGAATCGGCACTTCAGGGTCGTTCCGGACTCCGTGGCCCCACTTGCATCCGCATCATGTTCCGCTCGCCGCTTGGCCGGTGGAAACAGTGTGATCAGGACAAAGAGGCATTTAATGACTATTAAGGAAGTTAAATGGGGCTGGGAAACAAGTTATCACATCAGGTATCCCCATAATGCTGCTTTCTGGGCCAATAGGTCTTAGAGGTAAATGTTGAGTTAAATCCAAAATCATACGCACAACCGGTAAGAAATACAACATGGACAGCATCTGCACAGGCGAGGAACATATTAATAAGTAAGCTTTAACTCCTCCATCCTACGAATACAGAACACAATATTTTCCTTCTTATATATCATTTGTCGTCTTTTTCGGTGTGCGGATCTCCATCTTTTAATGCCGTACGCCAGGAGAAAAGATACCGCACGGCAGTGATAATTATCCTTCATCTAGTATGGCGTGGAGACTACCCATTCAACATGATTCCTTTATCAGCACTGCCCATATCGTATGACGCCGCTACGCGCGCCGTTTGACCTAGACTTTGGCCCACCTGGCCTTGGTCTTCTTCTGTAACTCGGGGTTCTGAATACCAGCGTAGGACGTCAAAAGTTCGAAACCACATGGACACTGATTGATATGCGTCTGGGTGATTCGCTTTTACTGATAACTATTAACAACTAATAGGATCCGCAGTGAAGTTGAAATAGATAACCAGCACAAGCTTTACAACAGCAATGAATAATAACGTGTAATAGGCTGCCTATTTGATGATCTAGCTCTACATATGCTGAATTATATAAACAAATTCTATAAGGCCATAGCTCCATCTGTATTAACCTATGAATGCTTGATTATTTAGTAAAGTTCCGAAAACGGCAATAACGCCATAGTCCACGTTAACTCTTTACTTAACAACTCCATAGCTAACGATAACATCTTATACTCGACGATAACCCTATAGTCGATGATGACCTCTAGAGTCGACGATGACTTCGATGTACGGAAGTACCGTGTAGTGCTTGCCCAGTTACTGCCCCCTCGCCCCCTCGAATTTTCACTTTCTGTTCATCTCCGCCGCCAGCAGGATCCGCTCATTACTATACACTTCCCTTGACCTGTTTCGACCAGATTTGCCATAGATTCCTCATCCTCCGGCTTGCAAATTGTGTAAGAAGGCCACGACGAAGTCCTCACATATTAGAATTCTTCGAGTTCGCCTGTTACCGAGTCGGCTGGCCGCGCATCACTCATTGTTGGTGCCTTCCATGACGCACACCAATGCTTGATCCTAACAGCTAGAGACAGAACATCCTGTACATCACCGCTCCCGCCTAACAAACTCCCGCTGCTCCCGCCTAAAAACCCAACAAGTAGACTGAAACTCGTACGAACATACATCCGGCTCGACTACCCTCAGCCCGTAGCACGATGGGGACGTTAGGGTCCATAAACGAGGAGCCTGAAGGACTGACTCGTGGGTCTCAAGGCTCGGCCCGGATTCGGTCGAGTTATGTCAACAGCTTACGCAACTGTTGTGGAGTTCATTACGGACCGCATGATACTGGCATATCCCCGGGGGTTACTTGCAACGTTCATGTTTCCCCACATCCCGTCCTACCCCGGTACCGCCGTGCTTGGCACACGATGAAGAGAAATCCTTCAATGGCCTTACTGGCTATAGGTATCTTGATGATGGCTCCCCTCATCGGTCTTGTGGCTGTACTATTGTCCCATGGGGAGAGACACAGCTCCAGCCACACTTCTGTCAACAACACTGCTACTACCAGTTCCGTTTCTCTCACCAGGTCTATGACACGGCCTGCCGAGTCCACGCCCCCGACCCCGTCTACGATTTCAGTCTCTTCTGCGCTATCAACTACCTTCAACGCCGTCCCAGTCACGTCAAAAACTCCGATGAGTTTACCTACTACGACAGCATCAATCTCCACTGGGCGTCCTGTAAGTTTCGAAGCGGTCGCGTATGGATAATGTGTAACCAGAGACTAACTTGCTAAGCAGTCTGCACCGACATCTATTCCTGATTGCCGTTCCAGACGAACTTTCGACAGAATCGACTGGATAGGAGTAGTCGACCCCGCAGTCGAGAGCCAGTTTGCGGTCGTAAAAGCAACAGACGCAACTGAATGCTGCAACGTATGTTTTGAGCTCTGGGAGCATCGCTGCAACGCCTGGGGCTTCATCAAGGATGAGTGCTCGGTGATATACGACTATCCGGGCGTCAACAACGACACCTCCTGTCCTAAGGGGTATCCTTTCGTCAGTTACGACCGAGAGGGAAGGGCACAGGACGTTGGTGGCTTAGGTCCCTGTGCTGGTAATCATTGAGCCACTCGACCCACGAGCTACGGAATAGAGCTCACAAGATAAAATCCGAGACGGCTCTTCTTGGGACCGGCGAAGCTGTTACTGCAATGGCTGCAGTAAAGCCACTGAAGGCCCAGGCTACAACTGGGTCACGTGGAAGGTAAAAATGGAATGGTGAGCTAAACTACCGTGTAAGATTAGTTCAAGCAATATGATTCTAGGGTTTTGTTCAAACACATACGATACAATGATGAACTCTTGTTAAGAGGGCTTGAATAAGAGTATACGACGAGTTTCTGGCATATGTCTACAGTCTATCCGAGTGCCTAGGAACTTCTACTTACGAACTGCGGCGTCTGCTATTGGGTGTTGGGATAGACTTGACATGAGTAAGCCGCACCATGTACTAGATGATACGCTTAAAGATACAATACGTCCGACGTACGTTCATTGTCGATCATATGCGTACCCTCATCATACGGTGCTCAGATGGTTTTAAGCTTGCTGTACCATAGCGCGCCCGTATGAGCCCATAGATGGACTCTATCGTTTTAGCCACCTTGTTCCTACCTCCCGTGAGCACACCATTGGGGTCTCCGCCGGGTTGCTCTATCAAAATATCATGCCAAGACAATGGAACGTGATGTAGGATTATTAATACCGCGACCATGAGCTCAAGAGGGAGGAGCGATGCAAATATTATATTTCTCAACATTGGTTGATATTACGGGGCCATTATAGCAATTCCAGGGGCTGGTTGAAAAGGGGCGGTTGAAGCAGCGGGTTTATGCTGAACCTAGGATACTTCACAGAAGAACCCCACTCGGATTTAAGAAAGCCGAGGGTGATAAATGAGATGTCTGAGGCACAGAATCAGAAGATAAGGCGTTCCAGAACGGGAGGCACGAGGCAACAATGGTCAAGACTTGAAGGGGGAGAAGTTGCAAGCCATAGACACTCCCCGAAGATGATTAATAATATGGCACGACGCAAGTACCTAATATACATTGAATTATTGAAGAGCGGCCTGTTGAAGGATAATGTCTTCCTTTCTAGTCACGGAGGATAGGCAAAGTGGCTGTTCGATTTATCCTATATAGCCTGTAGTATTTAAGTGGCCCGAAAGCGGCTAGTATTACCAACCGCCAAATTGCCCCATGTACAAAGATATTTGGGGGCAGAGCTTGCTGCCCCCTTGAAAACATGAGTTTCAAGCCAATGAGATGCGATTTCTCCGACTCCACAAGTAACGACGGCTTATACCCTACAGAAACCGGATCACCTTCTCCCATATTGCCCCCTATTAGGTTTACTTGACATAACTATTCAATCTAAATGCTCCCTGATTGAATATGTTATGGCAACGTGATCACGCTGCCTGTCTCCGTTCAATCACTCTTTCACGCTAGCCCAGAATACGAGAGGACACCGAATGCATTTCGGGCCGAAAACCGGCCGCATTGGTCGTGTTCTCTGCGAGACAAATGGCTCAGCAGATTAGATTCTCAACACCGCAGTGTGACGGTGACCCTGGCATTATCGGATCGGCCTTAACCCTCACGGGGAGGTGCGGAGGCCAATTCAAATGCCGGCGTTGCCAGATTCTAGCCTCATACAACCCACAAGGGTCAAGCTGACTGGAACTCTGAGATATAATGGCGGGCCACAGTCGCTCCCTGTGGCACCGAATTTTCCATCCCTTCTCGTGCCCGTCAACGAAGTTACTCCGCCTCCCTTTCGACTAGCCAGATTATCCTCGTGGGTCCCTATCTTTCACGAGAATACCTTTATTAACAACAAGATGCTGTTTACAGTTCCCCTTTTGCTGGCTCCGGTGTTGGTGGCCGCCCATGGCGCCGTCACCAGTTATATCATTGGGGGGAAGACGTACCCAGGCTACGAGGCAAGTTTGGTGATGGGTCCGCCCCGGCGCTTGCTAAAGTCGGTGACAGGGTTACTCTCCTCGGCCTGGAGCGCAAATCATCCAACGCCAATGGCCCGACTACAACCCCATCATGAGCGTCACAGACGCCAAGATGACCTGCAACGGCGGAACTTCCGCACCCCTTTCCGCCCCGGTCAGGGCAGGCGAGAACGTCACAGCAGTGTGGAAGCAATGGACGCATGCCCAAGGCCCGGTGATGGTTTGGCTGTACCCCTGCCCCAATGGATTCAGTAACTGCGATGGCAAGAGCAAGAACTGGTTCAAGATCGACGAGATGGGTCTCTGGGGCAACAACCTGAACAGCGAGAACTGGGGCACTGCGATCGTTATGAAGAAACTTGAGTGGTCAAGCAAGATTCCAGCATCTCTCAAGCCTGGTAAGTATCTTTGGGTGTCCCCCAGCCCCTCTCTTCGATATGGCTAGTTCTCCAGCGAACGTCCTCTTTTCGCGGTGTCCCACATGCCGTGTTCTAGATTGCTTCCAGCTTATCATTCTCCCTCGCAAATAGTTAGACTGACTTGGAAATGCTAGGCGACTACCTGATCCGTCACGAGCTTCTGGCTCTACATCAAGCAAACGTAAGTGTCTTTCGGAACCAGCTCCCTACCTTTATTTCTTGATCCCGGAAGGATAGCTATTGACTACGTGCGATACAGAGTCCGCAATTCTACCCCGAGTGCGCCCAAATTTCCGTCCAAGGTTCCGGTTCCGCCATGGCTAGCGGCCAGTACCTGACTTCGATCCCGGCTTACGCTTCGCAATCTGACCCTGGTGTTACTGTAAGTTTCCAATGCCTGGGCTCGAATGTCACACAGAGAAACTAATCTGGAGCAGGTCGACATCTATCAGGGCGGACGAACTTCCTACACGCCTCCTGGACCTAAGGTCTGGACGGGTTAAGAACGATGTGGGCGCGGGTTGGCCCTCCAGGGGTGTAGGGCATGGTCCGCCATAACCACACCTGGTTGCCGGTAACGATCAGCTTTAAGTGGAGAGATACCGCCCGCTTAGTTCAGCCAAGATGAGCGGGATACTGCATAGGTAGCGCAGTAATGATCGAAATCATGAACCCTTTAATGACGGTAGACCAGGTACGACTCCATACAAACCGATGATAGCGGTTCTTGGTTTGAGTAGCAGCAAGAGCAGTGACTGAATAAACAATACGAATAGAGCGGTAATATTAAAGGGCTCAGACATATACGTACATTATGTAGTGCTGGATGGTGGAAACACGAAGGTAGTGTCAGACTCGAACGAAGTCTCTCCAGTAATAAGTGACTCGATATTGGACAATCCGTATCACGTTCTTATATGTTCTTATATAACTACGAGATGTGTAGGTAGTATGTAGGTAGGTAGGTACCTAGACACTACGTAGAGAGAGCAACGAAACCCAGGCCGGGTTGCCGAGGCACTTTTCTCCATCTCTGGATTATGCCACTATGCAATAATGCGAAACCAACCAACAACATTCAATTGAGAGATGCAGCAATCCATCCCTTATTCGCTTATAACGCGAAACACCGCATCGGCGTCATCCACTCCCCGATAACCATCACATGGCATCGCGTTCATTCGTGCCATGCCAAGCTCACCTTCTTCCTGGCTTTTTCTTCTTTTTAATTCAGTTTTCATACAGCTTTAATCATTAGGCACAAGTTCGGCGGGCTTATCAATCATGACCGTACCGATCGCGGATCCGTTGAGACCGAATGAGCCCAACCCAAGCCGAAACCCAGACCCAGACCCAGACGCCGCCTCCTCGCGCTCCGGCAATCCCAAATCTAGAAACCCCATACAGAGAGTCCTCTCGGCCCCTCCAAAGGGGCTGCAGATGTACAGCAACTTTATCACCAAGAATGCCCACCAGGTTTCCCAGATCGAGAGCGCATTGCGATCCCTTACCTACGTCATACCTGGACGTTTCCGCGATGCCGAGATAGCTTCCGAGACGTTGCATTCCGCTGTCCAACTCCTATCTCTCTACCACGATGCCGTCCTCCGAGCTGCCGTCACGAGAGTCCCTGCGCTGGCTGCCAAGGTACCAATGCCCAGTCCCCACGCGCGATACACGAGGTTCTGGGCCGCAAAGAGTAAATTGTACCGCCGCATAGCCATGTTGCTGCACATTGTGCAGTACACCGAGTTATTATGGGAGATGGCGGCTAAGCGGAGGGGGGAGAAAGTTCGGTGGCGCGTTGTCATAGTCTTGGAGGCCGTCAAAGCCTTATGTCGCCTGCTCCTCGTGCGCATAACCAACTCGAGACCTCTCGTGACGCCCCCACTGCCAGAGCGGGAACCGATACCTGACGAGGATGATCACGGCGATGGTGATGACCAGGCCGCGTTACGGGAACTCATGGGCGAGGACGATGTCGGAGTTTTGGGCATGGAGATGAATAGGTCAGCTAAAGCAGCGCATAAAAAGGAGTGGACGATGCCGCGCACCGGAAACAGTCTCCCAAGTCTCCCCAGTCCCGAGGATATCAGCTCTTACTTGCAGGGTCGGGTCCTGACGGCTGATGATATCAAGCCCGCTGCGAAGCTCCTAAACACCTTGTCGGGAACTGCCCAGGCTTCCGAGGTGCTTCACATTCTTGCGCCCTTGGTGTTTGCCATTGCCCTGTCGAGAAGCAAGGACAAGAAGTCCTGGACACCCTGGATAATCGGCCTAGCTATGGAATGTGCTGCACGACAACTGCGAGATGGCAGTTTGCGTACTACCGCTTTGGAGCAGGAAGAGTGGGGAAAGAGATACTGGTCTGCCGGCTGGTGGGCGATGAGGGGCGCATTCTACGAAAACGTTACAAAGAATGTCGTCGCCGGAGTGCGCCGACGTGTTCCAAGTTTCATTGGCGGAATACTGGAGGACTACGAGTACTTGTGGGAGAACTATTACTTCAGCACCAGCGCGTGAAAGAGCAGAGGCGTGTCAATGGGTTTCTCTCCGAAACGGCCGTGCGCCACCGGTGTTATGGCATATAGTTTTGGTTATCGAAGCTCCGTCTGAGCTCAAGCTGGCCCGGGCTATGGAGGCATCGTCCGTTTTCCAACAGGTCTTTCCTTCAACCTATTCTGGAGCCCAACTACAGGGATTCGGTTGTTCAAGTCGCCACTTCCACGGCCGACAGATTCTTTTCATCGTACTCCAGGTGCGGATATGTTTCGACTGTTGATGTACGTATGTGGCACGTTTATCGGCCTGGAAGGATGGGCCACAGAATGGCCCGCTACACATGGAACACCGTCCATATATGCCTGGAGCATGTATATCACAGCGGGGGCCGGCCCATTCGAAGACATAGATGACGCCGCTGTCACAACGTCAGAGAGCTGAACTCACCCTTAACGATCGCAAGCGGCTTACTTTCCCAGAGATCTCCACACCTGGACGTGGTGATCATAGTAAAAGAACTGTATCTAATGCGTAAGAGCACCTGGACGAAAGAACGGCTTGACAAACAGCACGTTGAGCCTCTCATGAAGGCAGAGGTTTGCCGCTAAATCCGCGTAAAAGGGCTTAGATATGCTCCGCCATAGATTTATTTATAATTACGCGGTCTCATGATCTTGGAGTATCCAATGTTCTTTAGTCTGATATCTTGGGATTTATGTGTCCAGCGCGTTCTGTTTCCTCGTTTAACCAGTGTTTCCCAATCCATATAATCGACCGGCCGAACTACGGATTACGGTCCCAATTACTAGTCCAAATGGTCAGAGATGAATTTCCGTTTCCCCAGCAATACGTCGCTCAGCTAGCTTTTGCCGTACCCTCACTCTCAGCCATTCGGAACACGGCTTTGTTATCCAGATACGTCCGGGGTTTCCTGAGGTAGGTTTGTTTCCGGTATAGAGTATGGTGTTATAAACATTGCTCAAGTTAAACCAAGCCTGTTGCTGGAGGACTAGAGCGAGGCCAGGGAGCCGTGATGTTAAGGAACAAACAAGCAGTATACGGAATAATTATACATAAAAGCTACACTGGCCGCCCTTTCCAACCAATCTTAAGGGGTCGCTTTGCCTTGGTACCTCGCTTGTGTCCTTGTCCCTCGGAAACCGTATTCCTATATCGACACGGTCACATACGCACGACAAAGAGAGTACTCCTAGTAGTGGCACCACAGTAGGTGCACTTTTCCAATGTGTCGTCATATGTGTGTTGTTGAGATCGAGGCGAGCACGAAGTCGCTAAAAGAAACGCAGGTAGGAATTTTCGGTTCGGTATTTGCATATCTAATGCCCACATGCATGAGCATGAATACTGTAAGCGCCGTGCGCGTATATCAAGGGGCACTACAGTGCTGCTCTCTTTTTAGATTAGTTTTGTGAGGTTTCAGTGGACGCCTATTTAATCTGTTAAAACCGGTTAATAAAGGATGTACTGCTGTTCCGGATAATTACCCTAATTTCAATAAACCCGTGGTTATATTGTATAAATAGTGCTTCCTAACCTTTTACCACCCTTGATGCAATATAACATCTTTACGCTTTTATAAATTTCTATTATTTTCAAAATTAATTCATAAATAACTCCGAACCGTTTTTAATTTTAGTCCCCAAGGTAATACTTATTAAATAGGATAATTTATAGCTAAATATTTACTCTTATTAATTTTAAAGGTTAATATAAGTAATATATTTTTAAAAAATATTTTTTAACTTTTAATAATATTATTTATATATATATTTATATATAAAATAACATATAAAATAATATAATTAATTATTATAAAAAATCGCGTATATATTTTAATATATTAAACGTATTTTTAATAAATTTTATTTTTTAACGTTATTCGAATTTTATAATTTTTTATTAATTTCGCTTATTATTAATTTTTTTTAAAGTTTTATAAATATTTTTAATATTAACGTATAAGTTATTTAATAAAAATTTTAATTTTTTTATTATTAATCTTAATAATTCGTTTTCGTTACGAAAAAATTATTTTTTTAATTATAAAATGATAATAATTTTAACGTTTTAATTTAACGTTTTATTTATTTTTTTACGAACGTCCGATAATTACGTTTTATATTAACGTTCTTAAATTCGAAATATTTAAATTAATTTTTTAAATTTAAATTTTTTTTAAATATAAAAAATGTTATTGTTACGGCCTAACAAAAGGAAGGTCTCGGGAACGGTCCCTCTAGGCCGAAACGGGATCCAAGTAAATCAAATCACGTAACGATTTACTAACTCATTAAAAATAATCCAGTAATCGTAAAAAATATATACGTTTATTAATTCCTAAATAAATAACGATAACTTATAATATAACTTCGTTACCCAAAATATTTTTGGTATTACGAAACATAATTAAATAATTATTACTTAATTTCTTATAATACTTTACCAATATAAACTCGTCGGTTTAGGTTTAATAATTAATTAATTAACTTAACCGTTATACGTTGCAAACTTTTATTTAATAATACCGTCAAACTTTGAGCAATATTTCGACAGTATGTTTACTAGCAAATAACCCGCTTATAAAGTTCCCGAAAACAATAACATAAAATTTGAAAAAAAAATCGCTTTTCTTAATTAAGGAAAAAATTTTCGATATCTAAATTTATAAACCAACGAATCGGCCAACTTAAGCGCGACAATTCGGAACTTACTTCGATATTTTAGACCACTTAGACCTTTCTTAAATAAATATATTAAACCCTTAACGAAAAACTTATTAACATAAATTAATTTACTTAAATAATATTAAACAAAAAATTAAGAAAAATATTAAAACCTTTTAAACCTAAATCTTTTGATAAAACGTTTACTAAATTATAATTATTTTTTACTTAATATCAATCATATTTCAGGTACTTCCTAATTCAATTTACTACGTTTACCTCGCAAATTAAATTCGCAGCCGGATAACTTTCAAGTTATACAATTCCTTAATTTAAACCTATTATAAAAAAATATGTTATAATACCTTTAAAATAACAAAACTCGAAAATAATACAAATTTATAGCAATTACAAAAAATTTAAACAAACTTTTTTAAAAACTTTTAAAATAATAAACGAAAAAACAAAACCGGAAATCAAAATACAATAATTACAGCAAAAAAAATTTACCTTTAACTATAACAACAAATTAATCCAACTTTTTTCAAAACTTAATTAAAAATAAAAAACCCTAATAGCCCGCTTTTTTAACAGCTTAAAAAAAATCTAAAAAAATTGTTTAAAAAAAATCAACCTTAATACCTAACCGATTATATCGCTATAACAGTAAAAATTAAGAATCGATAATACGCTTAACAAACTCGCAATACGAAAAAAAAAACATAATAACAAACCGCATTATAACGCTAATACCAGCGCACCTCGACGACAAAACACGTCGCATAGAACAAAACCTGGACCCATAAAAATTAACATAATTTAACGACAAAATAAGCAACAAATTAAAAACTGGAACTATAACAAAATAAATTACAAAACCCTTAAATACAAATCACCTAAAAAACCTCAACAAAATAAATTATGGATTCCCGTACTTACTAAATAACTATCCCATAATAACGGAAAAAAAACTTTCGCTATAATACAAAAAGGAAAAAACTTAACCAAACCTTTTAATTAAAACATACAACATAACTAACAAAAAACTAAAAAACTTTTATAAACCAGAATACGACAATATCTTAAGCAACCGGTTTCGCGTACGTAAGAAAAAAATAACTAAAAAAACACCAAAAATGGACGAAAACCCTTTATCCAAATACCCTTAACCAATATAGCCGAAAATACGCGCTCCTTTACCGACGACAATAATATCTCAATTATAAAAAATAAAAACAATCCATTTACAAACGTATTATAAGAATAACTAGGGAAAAATTTAACTTCCCAAATAAAATAAGAAAAAATAAATATAACAAATAATAATATCAATATTTTTGTACTATCTGCCCTAAAGAAAAAATCAACCAAAAAATAATCTTATAAAATTAACTTTTAAAAAAGTATTATCTTTAAAAAAACCTTTTTTACTATTATAAATAATATACACATAACTTAAAAAATTAAGCAACCTTAAAAAAACTTAACTTAATTATTCGATAACAAATTATCGACCTTTACCTTAAACTAATTATCACTACGAATCCCGAAAAAAAAATTTAACGGAACTTACTTAACTTACTAAAAATTTATGAGGAAATAACAAAAATACCCTTACATAAAATGCGGTCCACGTTATGAAAAAACAATTTACTTAATAAAATCGAAAAATACGATAATAAACCAAAAGAAATATTCCGACAAAAAAAAACTATCAAATTACGAAAAACCCGGATAACGCAATTTCAATACGAAACAAACAAATATAAAATACGTATTTATTAATTAAAAACATAAACCGAATAATAATAACATATTATTAAACAATTACAAAATTAAATAGATAACTTAAAAAGGTAAATACGTTAACCCAAATAATACCTAAACGAAAAAAACCACTTATAAAAAAGCTACAAAATAACGAAACCTAAAAAAATTAACAAAAATTCCCAAAAAAGGTTTTAACGATAATAAGAAATAACGACAATCCCATTATTTTGAAAATACGAATTAAAACATATTAATATATCGTTATAATAAATAACAAAACTTTAGAAAATAACTATATTACTCCTAAAATAATTAACCGACTTAAATTCCCATAAAAATAAAATAAAAACCCTTATATCGCAAATAATGCTAAAAATTAACTATTTTTTATAATAATTAAAAAAATATACGCAAAATTAATCACCTTAATACTTTTACGGTAAAAAACATATAATAATTAATTTCGATATCGTACAGTTAAAAAATTATAATATAATTTTAAAAACAATATAATTACGTTAATATAACCCTTTAATCGATTAAATAATTAACTAAATAAAGTTCGTTTTATAACCTAATAACAAATATAAAAAAAATAATAAAAATCTTAATATTCGATCGAAAATGACGACGAATACCGGCATAAAAATACGATAAAAACCTTACTACCCTAAAAATACGATAAAAAAATAAACATTACAAACGAATATATCGCATTATTACTACCATCAAAACAAAATTATAGTAATTAAATAACGATTTATAACAATAACGACCCCAAAAATCAAACGATCTAACCAATATACTAATATAGTACCATAAATATAAACGCCTTTTTTAGAAAAAACTCGAAACGAAACTACCAAAATATAACAAATAAAATTATAAAATTATCTTTAAAAAAAAGCATTAACCAAATTTTATCTTATTTATAACCTTAATAAAGCAAAATTACATATACTTAAAAAATACTTAAAAAATCAACTTAAAAAAATTAAATTCGACTATCTAAATTACCAACTAAATACCCTATATTGTTTATACAAAAAAAAATAAAAAACTACAATTAATTATAAACTATCGACAACTCAATAACGTTATTATCAAAAATCAAATACCATTACTCCTAATTAACGAAATAAAAAATCGCTTCTATAAAACTTAATAATTTACTATATTTAACCTTAAAAATGGATATAATCTAATTCGAATTAAAAAAAATTACAAATGAAAAATAACGTTCTGAATTAAATATAATCTTTACGAATACCTTATTACCCTTATAAAATTTACTAACGTATCTATTATTTTTTAACGTATAGTTAATTACGTTTTTTGGAAACATTTTAATATCTTTATAATATATTACCTCGACGATATTCTCATTTTTTCAGAAATTAAAAAATAATACGAAAAACATATTTACAAAATATTATAATTATTACAAAACGCTAACTTATTAATTAATGCGGAAAAAAACTAATTTTACACATAAAAAAATTAAATATTTAAGTTATATTATTACTTCTAAATATATCAAAATAAACCCTAAAAAAATCGCTACCGTACGAAATTAAACAATACCTACCATAATCAAAAAAATACAAACCTTTTTCGGATTCGCTAATTACTATCGAAAATTTATTAAAAATTTTAACCAAATAATAATACCCCTAAATAAACTTATTCGAAATTTTTTTTTAATAAACGCTAAAAACGGAAAAAACTTTCCAACAAATTAAAAAAACAATTACGAATCAACTAATACTAATTATATACAATCTTAATCGCTTAATACAACTAAAAACCGATACATTAAATTATACTTTAAACGCAATAATCGGATAACGAATTAACTAAAATATATTATATCTTATTACTTTTTTTTCTTATAAATTATAAAAACCAAAATTACGTTATATTATCTCTAACAAAAATTTTTAATTATTATTAAAACATTTCGCGAATTTAAACATTTTCTTAAAAATAACTAATATCAAATTAAAATTTATACAAATTATAAAAATCTTACCGGGTTTACTACGACTAAAAAACTTATAACACGACAATTTCGTTACGTCGAAAAACTAACGAAATATAACTTTATTATTATTTACAAAAAAAACTTAAAAAATAAAAAAACCAATACCTTTAATAAACTACCAAATCTTTAAAAAAAACAAAATTAATTATATAATTTTTAATATTATTACTGAAAAATACTTACGCCTACGATAAATCGCGATAATACGGGCAATACCCTAAAATATACACTAAAAAATTAAAACATATAACGACAACTTACCTAAAAAAATAAACAAATTATAAATCTTAGAAAAATATCAAAAAAACCTAATACGAAAAATACATAAACACTTACTACATAAATACCCAAAAATCTACGAAACCTTAAAACACCTCCAACGTATATACCACTTTCTAAAAATAAAAAAATATAATATAAAAAATTAAACGCTAATATACCATCTATAATAAAACAAAAACACAACAATATAAACCTTATGGAAAATTACAACCGCTATTAATCATAAAACAATTATAAAACTTTATTACGATAAATTTTATCACTAAATTTTCTTTATTAAAAAATCTAACTACGGGCATATATTATAACAGTATTTTTGTGATCGTCGATCGATTCACTAAATTTTTTTATTTTTTAGCCTATCATAAAAATACAAACGCCGAATAAATAATATATCTTTTTTTAAAAAATATATTTAATATATACAACTTACTATATGAAATTATTTCAAATAAAAGTACAATATTTACTTCTAAATTTTAAAAAAACTTAATAATATAAATCGGTTTTAACTATAAATTATTTAATACGTTTCAACTCCAAACAAATAATTAAATAAAATAACAAAATTAAACGTTCGAAAAATATCTATAATATTACATTAATTACGAATAAAAAAATTAAATTAAAAAACTACCCGCGGCTTAAATAACTTACAATACCAATTACTATAAAAATATCAAAATTACCTTAACCATAACCAATTTTAGATTTACCCCAAAATTTTATAAAAAAAATCTAAAAAAAAACTCCCCCATTTAATATTAAAACAATCCTCACCTCAAAATAACTTAAACAATTACATTAAAAAATAAAAGCAAAACTTAAATTCGTACGTAACCAAATAAAAAATACTATAATTAAAAATAATTAATAAAATTAATTTTTTCGAAAAAAAAATTAATTTACCTAACTACCAAAAACATTTAAATAAAACGATTAAGCAAAAAACTTAACTTCAAATATATCGGCCTATACAAAATTATTCAGAAAATTTCAAATAACAACTATTAATTAAAATTACCACCTAAAATTAAATTTTACCCAATTTTCTATATATCTTTTATTTAAATTAACCGCAAATACCATTAAAAAATATACTAAATAAAATAATATAAAAATAAAAAATAATCAAAAATACGAAATAAAAAAAATCCTAAACAAATGGAAAATTAACGAACTTATCCAATATTTAATTAAATAAAAAAATTACCTAAATTCCGAAATTTTTTAAAAACCCGCGAAAAATTTTATAAACGTTTAACGCTTATTAAAAAATTTTTATTAATAATAATCGAAATATCGGGAATAATAATATTTTAATTAATATCTAATAATAACCTTTATTTTAAAATATTTTAATTAATATTTAACAATAACCTTTATCTTAAAATATTGTAATTAATTATATTTAAATTACTTAAAATCTAAATAATTATTACGGAAAAAAATTTATCGTTTAATTCGTTTAACGATTAAAAAATACGGTTAATTAATTTTGTATTTTTAAATTAATAATATTATCGTTATTAACGTATTCCAAAAAAAAAAAAACGCGTTAAAAACTTAATTAAAACTTTTTTAATAATTAATTTTTTTTTAAACGTTAAATTTCCGCCGTATAACGGTTAATTATAATAAAAAAAATACTAATATTATCGCAAAAACGATTACGGCGAACGCATTTTTTATAACGAAAAACTTTTTCTATTATTATATATAAAAAATAACGCGCGAAATAAAAAAACAAAATATAACGTTAAACTTTTTAATATTAATAAAATTAGTTAATATTAAACGTTAAATAATTTTAAATAATTAACGTTTAAAAATACGTAAAAATATAATAAAAATATATATAAAAAAATTTACCGGAAAAAAAAATTTTAAAAATAAAATTTATAAAAAAAAAATTCGTATTAAAATTTAATAAAAAAAAAATTTCGGAAATAATTTTTTTAAACCGAAAAAAGATTTAAATAAATTAAATTAAATAATAATTTATTAAGTTATTAAAAATAATTTAATAA